>VXBU01008269.1:596914-628087 GCA_013400315.1 Bombycilla garrulus
AGCCCCCGCGGAGCCCCTTTATAGCGCCGGGCCCCTCCCTGCCCGCGGTGTCGGCCCCGGCCCGGCGGCCCCTTCCAGCGCAGGCCGGGCTGGCGGCGGCGCCCCGGCCAGTAAACAAGGGCTGCCCCCGTCAGCTGGAGCCGAGCGGGGCGGCCGCAAGAGGCGGCGCGGAGCGCGGGCACGGGACGGGACGGGCCGGGGGAGGAGCAGCGGCGGCGGCGGCGGCGGCGGCATCCAGCCACCCATCATCATCCATCCCTCCAGCCACCCATCGTCATCCATCCACCCATCATCCATCCATCCGTCCAGCCATCCATCTGTCCGTCCGTCCTATCCCACTCATCCAGGCCGCCTGTGAGCCCTGCTGGCGTTGCCCGAGGAGCCGCTGTGGGCTCGGTAGCGTTCAGCGAGTCAAACGCAGGAGTTGAGCAGCCTCACCTCGCCGGGGGTTCAAATGGAATAAGAGTAGGGTTAGGTTAGAGATTAGGGAAGACATTTTTACTGGGAGAGTGGGCAGGCCCTGGCACAAGGTGCCCAGAGCAGCTGTGGCTGCCCCTGGATCCCTGGCAGTGCCCAAGGCCGGGCTGGACAGGGCTGGGAGCAGCCTGGGACAGTGGAAAGCGTTCCTGCCATGGCAGGGGGTAGAACGAGATGGTTCCCAAGGGCCCCTTCTAACCCAAACCATTATGGAATTCCGTCCCACTATCCCCAGAGCTGCCAGCCCTGGCTGAGAGCGGCGCTGCTGCCCTGGCTGTGCCCGTGTCCCTCCTCCTCCTCTCAGAAAGGATGAATTGTTGCAGAGCTGGACAGAGCTTGGGATGAGGATACCATCTACCAGTGCCACTGCTTTCGTGTCACAGAACCCAAAGAGCCATTGCAGATTTCTGGCTCTTTTTCCAGTGGGATTCACCATTTGGTGCCTTTTTTAATCATCTCTGCGTTACACTCGCGCTAAGCCATGACAGTACGTTTCCTGGCAACTTCCAGTAATTTTATCTGGCTCTTGCTTTCAGCCATTTCTGCGAGACAAATGAGCTATAAACTGCCGGAATAATGCCTTTTTTAATTCAAAAATGCTTAGCAAATAGACTTTCTTTAAAATTTTTATCCCACCATCTTTAGCTTACAACAGATCTCTCATTTTTAAATGACATTCAGAGCCCCTGGGCAGGCCAGTGGTGATCAACAGGTCATTGTGCCTCAGTCCCTTTGTCTGGACACTGAATAGCAGCGTGAGTTTTAAAATCCTTTGCACTACTTTTCCAGGTAAAGAATCACTGCAGTTGTCCCAGGAACACACAGTGTGAATGAGAGGAGGGCTGGTCAGTGAAATCATGGCTCTGCTGCTGTGATTCACCCCCTGACACTGTCTGAGGTTTCCCTGTTGGGCAGGGTAAGGCTGGCAGCCTGATTCGACCAGCATAGGCAGGATTAGCTGGGATGGTACCTGTGCAACAACAACTACATCTTGGCATTTGCAGACTATTTAAATGCTGAGATGAAAGGCTCTGCTTAAGTGGGGATGCTTTCTCTGTCATGAGCACAGGAGCTGTTGATTCAGCCCATTTGGGGCATCAGAACCACAATCATGGAAAGGCATTTCCCCCATTTCTGTCCTTTTTTTATCCCAAATCCACGCTGGTGCCTCGAGCCGACAAGTGCAGAGAGACTTGAAGCCTCACTCATTCCAGACTGCTTCAGGAAGTAAGGGCAGTTAAGGAATGGAAATAAACAACAAAAGTATGTGTTCTCTGCTTGCAAATTAACCTGCTTTATGACTGTGGACTTTGCATAAAACAGACAGAGCCAAACATCACCTGGACAGCTCGGGCTGTGTGGAATTTATACTGTGACTGTAACAGCAACCTGCTTTTGCTTACTCACTTATGTTCTCATTGCCTTTCACGTAATAATGATATCAGCTTACACATTGGCACATGAGGATTACAGGCTACAGATTTATTATCTTTCCTTAAAATACTATTTTTAGGTTCTAATTACTGATTAAGAACATCAGGGTGCAACCTTTCCAGCATCTTTCCCATACATTCACTGCTACATATTCATCACGCTACAGTGCACTTGGTTTGCAATCAGATAAACCAACAGGAGCAATGTGGGCGCTTAGAAACTAAGCCAACACCTGCTTACTCTTTTTTTTTTTTTTCTAATAGCTGCAATGCAGGCTCTTCTTTAATTCCTGATTCAAGAAGCTACTAAAATCACCAGTTCGATACATTAAATATTGGCAACAGTCACATTTCTTTCTTTCCACTACAGACGTTTTACGGTTCAGTTAAAATTACTTGGAAAGACTTATTTCTTTTGGTTTGATCCATTCCTTATTTTAATCATGGAATGGCTTGGTTTGGAGGGAGCCTTAGAGACCATCCCATCCCATCCCTGCCATGGCAGGGACACCTCCCACTGTCCCAGCTGCTCCCAGCCCTGTCCATCCCGGCCTTGGGCACTGCCAGGGATCCAGGGGCAGCCACAGCTGCTCTGGGCACCCTGTGCCAGGGCCTCACACCCTCACAGGGAGGAATTCCTTCCAAATATCCCATCTGACCTCTGGCAGTGGGAAGCCATTCCCTGTGTCCTGTCCCTCCAGCCCTTGTCCAAAGTCTACTGCTCTGTCCTACAGAAGCCTCCACATCAAACCAACCTAAGAGTACCAACTTCCCAAGAGATCCCTTCCTCCTCCAGACCAGTGCTGCTCAGAACTGAAGTCCTCGGAAGCCCTTCCCTGGAGCAGGAACCACATTTGCACAAACAGGTGGGGACAATGACTTTGTAAAGCAGCTTGAATGTTGCAGCAGTGACATCCTTTTATTGTCACAATTGTCTGTGGAGAGAGAACCCGGCTCAGCTCCCAACCACCAACACAAGGAGCTCGCTGAAAGCTTCACCCCTTGAAAACCAAATAAATCTTTTCCTCTATGCACTGGAACACAGGAGTGGGTTTTAGGCTGTGTGACTTTAGCCATACAAATTAAAGTTCTTCACTAATTAACCAGCCTGGGAATAGTCAAGGAACACAAACTTTGTGCCCAAAAGGAGTTTTGGAGCAGTTGACTCACCAAGAAGGTTCATTGCTACCAATTCTGTTTTAAGAACTAAACTGCTTGAAAACCAGTTCAGGAGCCAAAGCCACACAGCAGCCTGGAGGCTGAGCCGAGGTCAGAATTCCCCCTTTCTGCTCCACCAGTTCACTGTGGCCTTCTCTTAACATCAAGTTACAACTGCTTGGGTGAAGGGTTATCCCATGCCTCGGGTTGCTCTGTTTTTATTGATTTGCCAGACACTCTTTCCTGCTCACACATTTCTCACCAGGCAATCTGCACGTTATGCAGCCTCCTGCCCTTTGAAGATGCAGCAGAGCTGCTGTTGAAGCCAACAACAGCCAAGTCTCTGCATCACTGGCAGGATGTTGCTGCGAAGGTTTATGGGCTTGACTTCTCAGTGACTAAACCTAAAGCTGAGAGTACAGGAGAGCTGACCTTGGAAAATTATCTCATCCTGTTTAGAGTCACACAAAACCCTTTGCCAAATCTCTTAATATAAAATATTTCACGTCATGGATTGACAGAGTTCCTTTCTTACCCTTCCTTCCGTCCACACCAAATCCGATAAGTGACTTTCTCAGTGAGAAGGCTCAGAGGATGGAGATCCGGTCACTTTGTGTGCTAAGGACAGAAGTCTCAGCTTTTTGCTATTGTAACAGGAAACACTGTCAGATCCTTCTGGAGAATTCTGCATTACATGAGCAAATACAAATCTTGGCCAGGGTGAAAATGGCAGAGGGCATCTCTCTGCTACATGCAGGTCAGAGACCCTGGAGATGAAGGATGTGAATTCCAGCTCTTCATGGCAAGCTGCTGCACTGCCTCATTTTAGCTTTTTTTGTTTCCAGTTTCTGGTTTTGTGCAGTTTGATTTTTAGGTGTCACAGAGAAAGATACAATATTCAACTTATTTTTAATTCCTTGTCAGAATATTTTTTTTCTAATTCAGCATCAGTTTTGAACTTGAAAAAAAACAAAGTACTGTCAATGTTCCCAACCTGGGTTTGGCAAGCAGAGCCCAGACGTGAAACAGCCAGACAGATGTGACCTTCAGCCCTCCAAGCCTCCTCACCCTCCATCCTCCATCGTTCCCTGCAGCTTCTGCCGTTCTCCTCAGGCAGCCCCAGGTGTGTTTTGCAGAAGCTGCTGCCAGGCTCCCTGTTCTCCATCAGCACCACGAGCAGGGCAGCGGCCGCAGCCGCGTCACTGCCCCCAGCACGGCCGGGCTCCAGCCCAGCCACCGGCTGCACCGGTTCTGATCCACAGCTCACCCCCAGCGCCTCCTCCTTTGGTTGTTTCCTGACACTAATGCTTGTTTTTGTTGATCCAGAGTCTAATTTGGAGGGAGCGCTGGCGCTCTGGGCAGCACCAGGGGTTCACAAAGCCTGGCTCTGTGCTCAGGATTTGCGTTTTGGACGAGCCAGAACTCCCAGTTCCCGTTTGATAACCGGTTTGTTCTGTCGTTGGGAGACACGCCCTCCCTCTGTAAATGTTACAAATCAGGCGTATCTGATCCATTATTCACTAACTGCTGCTGCTTCCCACTTCCAGCTCCTATTAGAGGGAGCGCTCATGCCAGAAATGTCACGGTGGCATCATGTGACAGGTGGTATTGATTTAGCGCCGTTGGGGTTTAATGTCACTCCCGTTCAGTGGGACACGCGGCGAGTGCACACGGGTTCCCAGCAGCGGGGCAGGTCAGGACAGGAGCTGCCAGCCAGCCCCATGCCAGGCTCTGGGACTTGGGAATTACATCGGGATCTCTGCTGCAGAGCACGGCATTTGAGAATCTGCTCCGAGCTGCTCTAGCATTGTCATTACAGTTTTTATGATTCACAGAATCACAGAATGCTTTGGGTTGGAAGGATCTAAAATCCCATCCCATCTCATCTCATCCCANGTAAAAGAAACTAAATTGCAACTATAAATGATGAGACTCAATTCTGATGTTTCATGGCAGGTTTACAGCAGACAGTGAGAACAGAGGTGACTCTGGGTGTCACACAGGGAACAGCTGGGAGCAGAACCCTGCTCTGCCCACTCCCTCCTTTTCACTGCCAGTTTGGGGAAGCTGCTCACAGCCTCTCAAGTCTGATGCCAAAAGTGCAAAGAAAACCCAAGGCAACACGTGCCCCAAACCCGGGACTGCCCAGCCCCAGGAGCCAACGCATGCAGGTTCTGCTCCCGCCACTGCTGCAGCTCCATCAAGAGCTGTGAACATCCCAGCAGCACATCCCTGGCTGTGAGGAGGACACTGCTCAACACTGAGCATCCTACAGAGTCTGTGCCACCAAGGGGGTTTGCCAGAAAAGCTTAGACTGACCCAGAGTCACTGCTGCAGCCCGACTGAATCGCTGCATCCCCTGGCCTGATGTGACCCAGGCCTCCAAAAGGGTTTTGGTTTAATTTTCCTCGCTGTCTCAAAGCAGGTAGTCTGCCAAGAAGCCAAGCAAGGCCCAGCCCTGTGCCTGATAAACATCTCTCCATCTGGATTTCCCAAGCTTTTGGGAAAGTTAAGCAACTCTCACAGAAGGCCATTTCTATACATATACTATACATATTATTCCATGGAGAGCTGCACAGAGCTCTGTGCCACAAAACGGAGCTGAGGGCTGGAGCAGCAGAGCATCCACCACCCCCCACAGGTCAGTCAAAAATAAAAACTGTCATTCATCTGGGAAATGTCACAAAGCCCTGAGTCATTGTTTATTCTAAATAGCACCGGTTCCCATCTTCAAAGTGGTGTTGAATGACTCCAATTGCTAAATGAACTCTAGAAAAGCAAAGACAACAACCCAGCCTTTGTGTGCAGGGGTTGCACAGGCAGTGGATCCGTTGGGTTGGGGAAAGAAAGGAACATTCCCACGAAGCAGAGGCTCAGTGCTCAACGGCCACTGGAGATAACAAAAAGTGTTACAGGGTTCACTCCTGGACGTTCATTCAAAATAAAAACACCCCTGAAATGCCAATAGTCAAAAGGCAAGTGGTTTCTGAACTCACTCCATGCAGGCTTCCTTGTATCCAAGTATTCCAGTATCTGTGACTTGCAGGGGTGGATGTTTTCTTGGAGAATAGCAGCTCCTTTTCATGTCCTTCCAATCAAAAATTTCCTAATTTATAAGTTCCAAAAAGTTACAGGCAATCCATTTTGCTGATAGCAAAATTCAGTTTTAAATTTGTCTGCAATGATGCACCAAATATTTTGCAAGCTAGGAAAAAGATAATTTATTTCAAGTAATAAAGAGGACAATGTTATGGACAATGAAGCATTGATGTTGCATCCCAAAATCTCACACACAGAAACCATCCCAGCATCACATTCAGCCTCTAAGAGAAGAGCTTGGTATTGAAATGCCTGCAGGAAAGTAGTGAACAATTAAAATTGAAAAATAATTTAGTGACACAGCATTGACTAACGAAGCACAGTGAAATGTCACACATTACATACAGATGAAGGAAAACAACTGGAAAAAGTAGAAATGTCCATAAATTGATTGCTGTAACTATAAATTTCTCCAAGTTCAAGGTAAGTAAAACAGGAGTATATCGCAGATATCTGAGTAGCTGGAATTAAAAGCTGTACCTCATAATATAATTATTCATTTGATTATCCATAAGTGAGTGACACACTACATTGCAAACATCATGTTAAATGAACAGAAATACTCTGTGTAAAAAATGTTAACTGTCTTCATTACCAGAGATGGTTTGTAGAGAAGAGAGCAGAGCTCTGACACAGAGCCTGGTGCTTAAAGCAGAGGTGGTTGTTCCTAAGAACCCAATGGTGACAAACAGCTCTTCCCCCACCATCCCCTGTCCTGGGGCTGTTGGGATCAGCAGCCAGGCCTGGAACACGACATGGTTTGGTTCCAGACCAAAGCACAGCCAGGGTCACCTGCTGCCCTGGGGAGATCCTGAAAGGTGTTCCCTAAGTTAGGGACACACAAGAGGCTTCTCTCAGGACACTCTGTTCTGTTAGGCCAATGGATCCCTGATCTGTTCCCTCATCAGCACAGTGCCCCCTCCCTGTCCCCCAGTCACTCCCACCCCATTCCCCCATTTGTTCCCATACCCTTTGTACTGCCCCCTTCCCCTTGATAACTGGTCACTGATGCTCTCCCCACCCTTGAACCTGGACCCCCACCACGAGGCCTTTGCCTCTGCCTCTGCCCTGGGCTACCCACACACGTGGCTGGAATAAACATCTCTGTGGAACCCNTTTGTTCCCATACCCTGACCCCACCTTTGTACTGCCCCCTTCCCCTTGATAACTGGTCACTGATGCTCTCCCCACCCTTGAACCTGGACCCCCACCACGAGGCCTTTGCCTCTGCCTCTGCCCTGGGCTACCCACACACGTGGCTGGAATAAACATCTCTGTGGAACCCATGCAAAGGCCCTTCCTGCCTCTTTACCATCGACCACAACAACAGCTATCCAGTACAACACTGCCTCTCACCTCCTGCATGGCTCTCACCTCAACACTGACCAGCAGGGATGCAGAAGGGTTTGCTTCCAGCTTATCACAAGCACTGACAGAGACTCTCAGCCTGCCACACAAACCCCACTTCATTGCAGCCTCCAAGTTTTTTTTTTTAGCAGCAGTGTTTTAAAAACATGAGATTATTTTTCCTCTGTTTTATTTTAGTGAACTCTTAAGACAACACTGAACAGGAATAATTTGCTCAAAAAGAAAGGCTGAATATTTTTTAAATTATTATTTCCATCTTGAAGACACCACCTTCCTTTGCCCTCATCCTCCAGTGCAGGCGTGTTTGCACAGGTGAGGTCTGTGCCACCTGCAGCTCTGTGTGTACAGTTTGAAGGTGGCAGGGTCACGGTGTTTCCTTCATACAATTGCATCAGCACAACAAAGAGGAGTGACAACATTTGCACACACAAAAGGGAAGCAAACACTGCAGAGAAAGCAACTCCAGTCCCACAGTAAGTCTAAACTGGAGACAGTCAAGTCTGAAGTCCCAAATACTTATCTGGGCAAAAGGTGAGCCTGAGAAGAGCTTTACCTGTTGATACTCTGAATCTGAGCCAGGCAAGCACCTGAACAGCAGAATTCTCTTCCTACACCTGCAGCTGTTTATGTACAGAACTGAAATTAAATATCCTGTTGGCAGCAAGCTCCTAGGTCAGTACAGAAAAGCTGTGAAGACAGGAAAGTGTAAGACTTCAACTGTTATTTAAATTTGTATTGACTAAATGCCTGTTAGGAGTCATAAACACATTAAAAATGACTGTATTTTTCCACTGAAGGACTTGTTAGCAGCTCAGTGTCAATTCTCATAGTTACCTCAGCTCTCTACTCAAGAGGCAACAACAGTCACCAAGTAAACAAGTATCCAAGTGTGGAAAGCCTTCCTCAGGAAACCCTCCAGTGCCTGCACAGGGAGGAGAGATACAAGGCAGGCCTTGGAGAGCCCCTTTAAGGACATTGACTGTGACAGTTCTCACACCAACTGAACCTTCCCACCGCACTGAAGGCAGCTTTAAATGAAATGAAACAGAATCATTTCAGTTTGGGGAAAATCCTGATGAAGAGAATCATGCTGATGAATATAAAACAAACAATAATTAGCATTATCCACAGTAGCCAGTTGACAGATTTCTTGGCGTGCTGTTCCAGGCGGTCAGACTCGTCCTTGAGCTTCTCAAAGTTCTGGTCTGCCATCCTGAGGGAGTGTGACAGGGTCTGTGGAGCAAAGAGAGCAAACAGTGTCAGCCTCACAGCTGCCATGTCTAGCAGCTTCCTCCAACAGAGAAAAGGTTCACCTGCAGGCAGGTGTTGCCCCCAGCCTCCCCACTCCAATCCCACCTGGAATGGAGCTACAGGATTTCACACATCAGCACCTGAACCTTGTGGGTTGCAAAACTGAGGGGGTCACAGTCCAACATGCACTACCTGGTTGTCCTGTTTGATCACGTTCTGGGCAGCCAGAGTGTTGTTTTTGAGGCTGCGAGCCAAGCTGAGCATTTCCTCAGCCAGCTTCTCCTGCATGTCCTGGTGGTGCTGCAGCACAGCATCCAGCTCCACTGCCGACTGCTTCTCATCTGATGGGAGGCCTCTGCACGAGCACAAGGGGAAAAATGGGATTTACACTTCCTTGTGGGTCAATCTCGCAAGATTTCCCCATGTTTTACATCTCTACAAGACAAGAAGGCCCACTGAGTCAGCTGAAGCCATTATATTTTGGTTTCTATAAGCAGACACTTCACCCAATTTAAGGCATATCTGGGATTTAAAGGTCATTGGGAAAACAGTTCTCAAAACACTGAGCACTGGAATAAGAAATTCTGACTTACTTTCGCTTCCTTATGTTCAACTCCTCAGAATCTGGAAAAATAAAATAAGTGTTTAGCATGTTATAAATTCCCAGGCAATCACAGCCTGAAAAAACAAGTCTCCTGCAAGGGATTTTTTGATATCCAAATCCTACTGAGCCTCTACCCCAAGGAATATGGGTGTCAAATGCCTACCTGCTTTCTGCAGGGAAAAGAGGACACCCAACATCAAAAGAGGGGAAAAACCCCAGCTGAATCACACCCCTGAGAGTAGGGTTTCAGCCCTGTGTCTCAAGTGTTCTTTCAGGACACGTTAGATTGGCCCAGCTCCAGCCGCTCTAACGGTAGCCATGGAAACCTCAAATTAATTCCTCCCAGTTCCCTACGTGAATAACATGGCTGTGTATTCCAGAGGAACTGAACAACACCTACTCAAAGCACCCAGGATCACGTGGTTTGCTCAGAGCAGAAGGGAACAGGAGCAACAATAAATTGCCCCTGCTAATTCTGTAATTAGAATGTCTGTTTCTGCATGAATGCTACAAAAAGAGCCTCCTTCAAGTCCCTGCCACCATTGATAGCAACCCTTCTGCTTTCTTCTGTCAGGGCTTTTGGTTTAGCTTGTTTTTAAAACCTGTTGTCTTGAAAAGAAGCGAAGTGCTAAAAAGTACACTTTGGGAAATCTTGAGCACCTGACCTTCTTCACCCCCCTGGAAGAATCAGGCTGACCACAGCAATAGAAAACAATAGATCAAACTTACCATCAGTAGCCAGGGGGTCCTGGGAGGAGAAAGAGAACCAAAACAGCAGATTACAAAGGGCCAGTGATAAAGGACAGCCCTGCAGGCCTGGCAGAGTGCCCATATCCAGGATTTAGAGATAAAGAGGTGCCTCCCCACCCAGCCTGGAACACTGGTGAGACGCAGCCACCCGAGGCAGCTGAACAGAACCAGGACAACGTGTAAAGCAGCAGCAGCACTGACCACAGAACATACTGTGCCAAGCAGCTCACTCCTCATCTGGCCCGTGCAGCGCGCCTTGGTCTGCAGATGGACGGTTTTGGTGGCTGGGGTTCTCTCCTTGGCTGTGGTTGGGGTGCGCCCAGGGGCCAGCAGCTGGTTTGCCAGAGCCTTTTCTGTCGATGAAGACTGGAGTGGGGAGAAGCAGAGAACAGTTATGGATGTGATACTCTGCAGTGTGAGGCACCCACAAGGATGGGGGTGCAATCCCACAGCTGCTTCCCAGCAGTGAAGTCGGCCTGAACAGCAGCACTGACTGCACCCCACTGACTAAAACCCAGCTCATTGGCATTTCACAGCTCTCCAGGGGCACCTGGGACCATCCCAGAGAGGTGTCAGGCCTGAGGGACAGTACCTGCCCTTGCATCTCACAGCAAAAGAGTGGCAAGGATGTAGGGAATGTATACTTTGTTTTTGAAAAGAAGTTTTATACAATACCTCCTTTTAACAAAACATGAATGCACTATATTTATTCAGGCTTTCACAAAGAGTGCCTAATAAGATTTTAACAATGGTTATTTTGAGATGCAAAATAAAAGTAAGCGTAAGAACCGGGCAACAGGTGAATATAAACACAGAATACTGGAGTCCTTTCAAGCTGAACTAGTGGATCTTACCAATTTTTCAGCTTCTAGGAGTCCCTTTAGGAAGTCCACTTTGCGAGAGTATTCATTCAGCAGTTCAGGGGCTGGCTTGCTGTTGGAATTGAAATATATTACTATGAAAACCAAGAGTTATCAGCATTTTCCAGTGTTCTACTTTCCAAATGAAATAATAAAAAAAATCCCCAAACCCACATGGTTTTTCAAAGAAGCAGAAATAGCCTCAGGTTGGGAGTACACTTGCAACCCTCTGTAAATTACATTTTCCAAGGCAGGGAAGGCTCAGGGCACAGGTATTTCCACAGGGTAGTATAACAAACGCACTGCCGTGGTGTTTGCGGGCTATGGCTGACTTACATGTAAGAGATTATAGAATCACAGTGTCATTAATGTTGGAAAAGACCTCCAAGATCACCACATCCAACCTTCGACTGAATCCCCCCTTTCCCACTAAAACATATTGCAAAGTGTCACATCTCTTCTCTTTTTGAACACTTCCAGGGATGGTGACTCCACCGCTTCCCTGGGCAGCCCGTTCCAGTGTTTTGCCACTTTCACTGAAGGACTTTTTTCTGGTATCCAACCTAAATCTCCCCTGGCACACCCTGAAGGCGTTTTCCCTGAAGCACAAACCCCACAATGGGCACCCAGGGGCTCAGAGGGCTCACCTGGACTGCTTCTTCAGCTCCCGGAGCATGTCCTCCAGAGCAGCCACATACTGAGGGCAAAAATAACACATAAAGCGACAGCATTACGGAGAAATACCCTGTCTGGCAAAGGCTGTGGGTTTAACACCACAGCGCTCCCCGTCTCGGTTACTGAGGGGCCGGACGCGATGCTGCGGGGCAGAGGGGCGGGAGCGGCGTGGCTGCCTCACCTTCTCCAGCCGCCATTCCTCG
Source organism: Bombycilla garrulus (assembly GCA_013400315.1). Classification (NCBI taxonomy): domain Eukaryota; kingdom Metazoa; phylum Chordata; class Aves; order Passeriformes; family Bombycillidae; genus Bombycilla; species Bombycilla garrulus. The sequence continues at coordinate 608,793 of VXBU01008269.1, forward strand.
GGGTCCCGCCGCTCCGCCGCCAGCGCCTCGCACCGGCTCAGGAGCCGCATCAAGTTCAGCTCCAGCCGCGTCGGAGCCATGGCGGCACCGGAACTCGCCTCAGTGCCGCGCGCCATCTTGGGGCGGGGCACGGGGAGGGGCGGGATGCGCCGGGCGGGCCGTGACCGCCCCGGTTAATTTAAAAAAGCCAAAAATCTTCTCAAATCTAACGCCGGCACACGGGCACAGAGGCAGTTGCGGCTCGGGGCCGCTGGGGCAGCGCTGTGGTGGCTACTGTGGCCGAGTTGAGCTCTTCCCTCACTCCATCATGGCGCGGCGCCGTGAGGGGACGGGGCACGGCCGCGGCTCCAAGGCGCTGATGACGGAGCGCAGCTCGCCCTCAGGTGTGTCCTGCACAGAGGCGGCAGTCCCGCCTTTGCTCCAGGAGCACCAAAATCCTCCCCCCCTGACACCACAGCCACGTTAATGCATCTCCGTTCCCCGTCCTTTATCAGTACTCCATAAAAACAGTAACCCGATTAAAAGCGTCCTCCGGAATAAATTGCTTGTTAGACAGACATCGATAAACTACCACATGTATTTTTTAAAAGTGCAATGTTTTAATAAACGTTTTTATACATATTGTCTCAGTTAAGGCTATTACCACATTAACAGTTCTGTAAACCATAGAGAAAATTGTCATAAAATCATACAAAACGTTAAGGCAACATACATTGACCTAAACTCAGTCTTGGTCCCATGAGAATCCATTTGTAAGGCAAATGGAAAAGGCACGGCAGCGAAATAGGGGGTCTTGTCTTCTGTACACTTAACCATGTATTTTATTAAACATTGAGCTTTACTTTCCTTGCAAGGTTTTAATTTAAAGTGGAGAACATTTGCTTTAAACAACCTTGCTTAACCCTTACAGTACTGTATATTTCCAGGCTGCCCTCCTCGCAGCCATTTAAAAGACCATGAACAAGTTCACAGCCTTCAAAGGGTTAAAGCCAAAGCTGTGGTCAACTTCAAGGAGAGTCCAGAGCGCTGAAGAATTTCACTTCTCCACACAGGGAATGTGAGAGTAAGGGTCTGAGAACCTGCGTTTGAGTTTTGCTGTGGGTTCGTATTCATCCCCGAGTTCCTGAGCGTGGGCCAGTGCAGACCCTTGTGCAATGTACACCGACTGGATGCTGTCAGTCCGCCTTGCCGGCTGCTCCCTCCGCTGCACCATCTGAGACTCTTCCTTAGCAAAAACCTTCTCCTGGGATTCTGTACATTTGAACATCCCGGGAGGGAGTTTTATGTTTGTTGTTGGCATCACTGGAGTTCGACGGGGCACTTTAATCTTGGACAGTGTTAAAGAGTATCTGCGCCTTGAAGCCAGGGATGCAGAGTAAGAATTTGAAGAGGTTTGCGGGAGAGAAGGCACTTTGCAAATGTCTTTGGCAGGCACGCTGGAGCTCTGAGCACGGCAGTGTAATCCAATAATTGCTTTAAAGAAACAAGATACTTAGAGACTGATAGCAGGCCTAAAACGTAACTCGATACAAGCCACTGTGACCACATAATGTTTGGTCACCTGGCTGTATGCAGTGAAAGATGTAGAATAAAAAAAAGCACTTACTACCTTAATACTGACCTTCGGTATCCATCTGGCCTGGTTTGTCCTCCAGCAGGCTCTCTGTGCTCGCTGAGGTTTCTGAGTCCACATTTTCCTCGTCAGAGCCTCGCTGGTCAAGCTCAGGTAAGCGGTAAGTGATCTCCTCCCTGCATCAAACACACGCTGCAGCATCTCTGACACAAGCAACTTTATGCAGCTCATGTTCAGAGGTAAAGTATGTAGTCATTAACTATTAATGCTCATGGTATTTTCTCTCAGCTAGTGCTTTGTATTTTCATTTTCCCCCTCGTAAAGGCCTACAGAAGAAAGTTGGATCCTTTAGGACAAAAGGCATCCTGCTTTACTACCTGTGTTGCCTCCAAGTGCAAAGGGCATGGCCTGATCAGGTAAAGGGGGACTTACTTTTCTTCTTTTATCGACTGTATGCGATCAATGAGAATCTCCTTCTCCCGGTTGTTGGCTTCAGAAACGTCCTCCTCTTCATGCACCAAGTCCAGCTCTGAGGTGCCACTGTCATTTCCTTTGACCTGAGAGCTTTTACTCTGTAAGAGATTCACATGTAATACTTGTCAGTCAAAGCAGCTACACCCATTTGCAAGTTTCAGAGTGGAAGACAAATGAGTAGGTCAAAGGAGAGGATGATGGAATTGTTGAAGAGCTGTTAGTTATCCACACAAATGTTTCAAAAAGTAAGAGAAAATTACCTTTTTTTGATCTGTCAGGCTCAGTTTAGTTTTAGTAGTCACTTGAGTAATATTATTACATCCAATGTAAGTTACATACAGTGTGTATAAAACACCAAGTGATGACAGAACAGGCCAGCAGCCCTGCATGCAGTCTGAGGAGGAAGTTGCACCAGTACATGCAGTCCCGATTATTCAAAAGAGTTTAAGACTGAGTTACAACCCATGTAAGTACTTTAGTCATGCAAGAGTACCATGAGAAAAACCCATGCACTGGAGGCAGGCAGTTGTACATACCAGCTTCCCCTCATAAGGGGAAGAGAACCCAAGTTTTATAGGCCAGAGCTAGAGAGAGATGGAGACCAAATTCACTATATGCAGCCTCTGATCAGACATTGTTTGGTTTGTATTAATCAGTACAACAAAAACAAAGAGTAAGTGTATTTTCCCTCCTAGAATGCAGCATATTTTTGCACACCAGCCATCTCTGGAGTGAAGGAACTCTTCTGCCATGTCGGACACTCAATCTTAGCTCCACTGACAGAATTACATGGGAATGGATTTTGACCAGTACAAAAGCAGATTCCCATCCCTGCACCCTTCATTTATCAGAACTTCAGTACAGCTGTATATTTAGTTCCTACCTACAGCTTTGGGCAGTTGTTTTTTTCCAACTGATTTTTGATTCACTGAATGGATGGACAGGAGAAGTAGCACTCCCTCCCCAAGAAGTTGGTGTTTTACTTCAACACTTACCGTGTTCTGCCGAAGCAACGAGAGCCGTCGGAAAGCGAAGCTCTCTGCTGCTTCCAGCTGATTGATTTCTTCCATTTTTATCTTGTACTTCCTTATCTGCTCCTTTATGAGCATCTCTACACACCTGTGAGAAAGGCAAGAGCTTATGGAGCTGCCTCATACCATGAAGGTTCTGAAACAACCACGTGGGATGGGATGCTGCTCCTGGCCTGGGGGTGTTTGTCACACACACGTGCCCGGAGTGAGACCACAGTGCCCCAGTCTGTCCCTCACAGCAGTACTGAGCAGTAAGGGGTGAAGAGTCCAACACAGCAGGCACAACAGGACAGCTAATGGTGACAGGCAATGGCACACGTTCCTCCTGGGGTCACCAGAGCCTCCCATGCTGGCTGTACACAGTGAGGAGCAGACAGACATTACCACAGCTGCCAACAGCTCCTGCTGCTTCTACCTGTTGTCCCTGTGCTGGCAGAGACACAATGAGCCTGCAACTGCCCTTCTCCCCCTCTATGGCCCCAGGGGTCAGTAAGAAGTTACAAAAAGCTATCATTTTTCAAACTCTGTTTTTAATTGGAGGCAGAGGCAAGGCCAGCCATGCAGTGAGGACGGTGAGGGTCTCTCACAGCCAGAGTTGCTGGAGGGTGAGGAGAACAGAGAGGGTCAAAGACAGAACCCTCTTCAGTTCAAAGAACAATGCAGAAGAGATCATCAGGGAGTTCCAAGTATGCAGGGGACAGCTAAATTCTACATCATATTGTTTATTATGCCTTGTATCTCAGCAAAATAGATGATTAGGGTGCAAGCCCTCAAAAATAGATTATCTTGATGTAAAATGCAAACCTGATAGCTAAGACATATAGATCATCCTACTTTATGCTTAGTAAAATGGAGACAGGTGGAAGGTCTGAGAGGGTGTATAAACTGGCAGCACTGGCAGGGCTAGAATTCAACAACCTCAGCTTCTCAGCTTCATGTTGTAACAAATACAGGTAGTGGTACTAACGTTCCATCCCATTCCAAAACACTGCTTCTCAGCAGACTGCCAAAACTTACATGGTTGTTTTTGAAACATCCTTCATGCTGGTCAGGGGGTCAGAGGTATCAGGACAGCGCAAGAGGCACGGAGCAAACACGATGGCCAAGGCGTTGGGGGACATGCGGTTCACATCTTCTATCAAAGCCACTCTGAAATTCAACATCCAGGAAAAGAGATTTTAAGCAGCCCTTGCTAAAATGCAAACACGCTGATCACACCTTGCCAGAGGTCCCAAATAACATGTAAGGAGGCCTCTTGGACACTCAGCATGTACAGCAGTCCAAAGAGGGAACTGAATTATTTCGTATCTGCTAAGAAGACAACATTTCATGTATCAAAGGATCAGGGAGTCATCCAGGTTAAGCTAGTCGGGTAGCTTCTCAAAAGTATGGCTGCTAATTCAGCATCTTCTCTTCAAAAATCCCTTTTGCCTATGTTCCCAGGGCTGCTTGGAAAGGCCCCAGGTTCCCTGGGTAAGAGCAGCCCATTTACCAGCACCTTTCATCCCTGCTCCTGGGACTTGCATATGTTCATCCTTAGCTCACCCTCTGTCTAAATCCTGGTGCTAGGATGATTCACCAAGGCTTTGAGATCTACCTTGTCTTCAAAGTTGTTCTTACCTGGTTTGATCCAAATACACCAGGTAGTAGAAGTAATCACATACCTTGAACACAGTTGTGTTCATGAGCACAACTACCAGCTTAAATTCTTTCATTTCTAAACCAGCAAAATCCCTACACTGACACTGAAGGTGTTCAACACTTTATAAAGCTTCCAAGAAGTATTCAGAATCACAGTTTCTCTAAAAACGAAGAAATTAAACTCATTACTTTACAAGATGGAAGATGAGTCGTTCCAAGGTATTATGATTTGCTTGTGGGAGCTGCTCCAGGACACTGTAAATGGCACAGAGTTGCTCCTGTTTTTCTGGAAGTTCTGCACAAAGGGAGAAAACACAAGATTGTAATTGCTGTGCAAGGCTAGTGGAAAGCTTAAAATTCGTAAATTCTGCTAAGTCTTACTGTCACATAATTTACCAGCTGTTATAACTGAATGTTAAAGTCCCCCTCATGGCACTGCAATTATCCTGCATTTTCAGATGCTGCTGCTGTTAGCAATCATCGGGTGACACACTAAGATCTCCAACACTGTTTAAGGTGCCTTAATCCCACTGAAGTTAAAATAATCTAGGGATTAAAAATATCTGTGTATCCAGATCTGGTTCAGAAGAATAAGAAAAAAACCCCTGCCTGAAAGGAAACTTATTCACATGCTTATACAGTTTTTAGAAAGAGCAGCTGTAAGGGACACCTTAAAAATAAAAAAAAACACCAAACCCTAAAGCATGATCAATAAGCTAGAGAAGAAATCCCCTGGAAAGTGTTTTATGTAAAATGTCTGAAACCATTGTTGTAAGTACACTGGAAGGAGCTGTTTAGTCAGCATTAGCAGCTTAACAAACTTTTCCCAAGGACACAACGAGTTAAAGAAGAATTGTTAAAAGAATGGCTTTAGAACCTACCTACAGCTCTGAGAAAATCATTGTACTGTGCTGAGGTCATCAGTGGGTCTGGCAATTCTCTCAGCCACTGCTTAAGGATCCCTGTGATGGTGTGAATAGGGTAATTCTCCAGTTTCACTGAGTTTGGGTCTGAAAAGAAACGTTTTATTTAGAGCAGTTGAAACCTTTGATGCACACGATAAGACCGCATAGAAATAAGATTAGAAACATTCAAAACTCCTATTCACAGAATCCAGTTGGCAATTCAGAAGTTAAAAATAGGCAAAAGATAGTAATTTAAAGGTATTAAACAGCTTTAGGCAGCCAACAAAAATAATACAGCCCGTACAGTCAACAAAAAGCTGTTTTCAAACACTACAAAGTGACAGATACTTTCAGATAGAAGAGATTTGCAGGGAAAACTGATATCACGCAATGAAGTGCAAAGGATGGACAACATTGCCTGACCTTCTTGCAGCAACTGCTTCAGCTCCTTCATCCGATTTGCTGATCCTGATTTCCTGTAGATGCCTTCTGTGTAGAGCCCGTGCATCTCCACGTACTCCAGCAGCTTCTCCATGACCACGGGCACCGAGTTCCTGTCGCTGGTCAGGGCGCTCACACACACCCCGAAGTGCCGGGGCTCCGCGTCCTGCTCGCTCTGGGGCTGACACAGGTGGGATCCCACTGTCAATTCCCCTTCCCAAGCCAGGAAATGCAATGGCTTCCTGCTACAAGCACCTCATGCTTCCAGAAAGTAAAGCTGTTTTATTCTGGCTTGCTACATGCCTTTGATCATGAGGCAGATTTGCTGAGCTGCAGCAGTAAAGAGCCTTTATGGTTCACACTGCAGGATTTCTTTATCAGTTTGGCCAACACTGCACACACACTCTGTGAGAAGGGCTCCTAAATTAGCTCAAGCATCACCTCCTAGGAGAATGCTCTGTTTCTGCAAGTTCAGGGCCCCTCTCTGACTACATGCAGAGGGAACTGCTGAAGCAATTTTTGTTCAGTGCCTGGACATTCACTGCTCATTTACTGAGAAATAAAGGCAGCATTTTGCATGCACCACTTCTGGTACTACAGAACCCCATCCCAGATCCACGGGCCTTACCTTTTTCCCACAGGAGGTACAGCTGCTCTGGATTTTGGACATGCACTTCTTGTGACAAGTCAGCTTGCAAACTAGAGAAAGGAGAAATTGTTACAAGCAATTAAATCACACTGAAACACTTTGCATCTTGAATTAACCACTTTCTATATGGCCTGTTCACCACCTGTAGCAGCCTGCACACCTGAAGGATGTTCACTCACCACTGCACAGACAGGCTTTCTCCATGGGCCAGATGTAGGAGGAGCAGTGCTCACACGACTGTCGGATGCTCACTTGGTAGTTTGTGAACACGTGGCCATTGTGCTCTTCAATCTGGTGAGAGACAGCAAGGAACCAGTGAACTCTTTTTGCCTTTTAAAAATTATTATTATTTTTAATTAAAAAAATTTTTTTTAATCTACCCTTTCTCAGATTTTCACCTTTTATTTTACAATTGCAGCTGAAAGCTTTCACCCTGAAACCAAATTTTACCCTATCTTAAGGCAGTTAGGTTTGTTGGAACATTTCATGATTGACTTGCTGCCTTAAAGTTCATCACTACAACACAAGAGCAATAGTTTTGTTACTAATATTTTCTTTAAACACCCCATACTTGAAAAAGCCTTTAGACTCTAAAAGAAGCTATGGACAAGCAAGAAAATGCTTGAGTACCACCTATCACCTGCATGAGCAAGATCTCTGCTTTGTGAAAACCAGTTTGTATTGTCGCATCTTCATAAAAGAGGTAAGTGAATGAGCATGCAAAACAAACCAGAATGTCAGTACAAAATCAAGCTCTTCAAAGGGTGTTTGTGTTCTGTGAGTGCATCTGAGGATTTGGATTATTGCAAAAAGAAAGCACTTACTGCACGATCTTGTTTCCGTTTCTTCTTCTGGGCTTTGGTTTGCTGTAGTGGGAAACAAAACTGGCCTTAGTCTTTGAAATTCAGACATTCCATTCCATTTTTTTCCTCCTATTGAGTTTCCCAGACTTTACTTCACCTCCAGACATTTGAGACACTATCCTGCAGCTTCAGCTTGGTTTGAGGGTTGTCTGAGCTCACACTATCAACTTCCTAAAAACCAACTGAGCTCACTGCCTGAGGACAAAGCAATTCCATCTCTCAAACCTCCAGAGAACTCCTATGTTTTCGCCACAGAAAATGCACACTTTCAGATTCTGAAAATATTAAGTTACAAAATTAACAATTCTATAAAGGTGTATCAGCAATCAGCATTTGTTACACACATGATGCATGTGTGGCAAGTGTTTCCCAAATAATAGAGAAAGCCATGGGAAAGTTTTCTGAGGTAACACAGGTCCCCTATGCTAAGAGAGCAACAGTGTTCACCATCCCATAAACCAGTAAGAGAGTAACTTTCAGACCTTGGGCTGCTCAGATTCCTCTTTCTTTGTGTATCCTCTGATGAATTCATCCAGAAGGGATAGAAAGAGATTCAAAACCAGCTTGACTTCTTTCTCTTCCCTCTTTTTGGCCAGGTTTGTAACTAGGAGCTGGTAATTTTCCACCAGATCTTTATAACCGACATGGATTTGTCCGTTCTAAAGGAAAAATACTTGTCAGACATTCCTTTTTGATACTGTTGAGACAGCTTCATATTTTCATGTACTTAAGTTCAGAGGTGAAAAAGCACAGCCATGATCAAAGTCAAAGATAACAGCCCATGACAGAAACAAGTTAACACACTTCCCTCCTGCACTGTCCAACAGCACTTGGCTGACACAAGGCAGTGTCAGAAGAATATTGGAAAAGCTGTTGGCTCCTCTCTTTGGTGTTTAAACTTTAAGAGGCTGAAGACAGCAAAATCCATCCATTTCTAAAAATAAATTTATGGCTGAGTGAATGAGAAAAGGAAAACAAAGCAGTCTGCTTGAGATGACAGCAGAACTGTAAAATGAGTCTAACATTCAGCTCTGAATTCTATGCTGAGAATTGCTGAACTGCTTTAAGAGCTGCAGGCCAAGACTTCAACCTGCACACTCAATTCATTTATTGCCTGCCAACTTTCCTTTATTGAGACTTACTACTTACAGGAGCAGAGTACATGGTCTTGATGTTTCCTCTGAACTTCTCTGTGGCTTCAAAAAACAAACATTCAACACCAGACTTCTGGGAGCGTAAGTCATTGATCTAGAAAAAAAAAATACATCTGCATCAGATTTTGTTAAAAAAAGAACATCTGAAGAGAGTTAAGCTTCAGTGGCTGGGCTTAGTCATTCCAATTATTTAAAACAACATTTTTTAATGCACTGTGCTGATGATACAAAACAGGAGAGTCGGGTAGTTGGGCTTTAAAGAACTCTCTCTTTACTTACCACTCGTTTTTCTTTAATACAAGTTTTGCTGCCCACATATTTGTAAACAAAGAACTCACATCAATGCCCTGTATTGTATTTAATGCAATACTGAGGAAAAGAATAGGAAGGGCCCTAAGGCAGACCTAACTCAGTCAAACCACCCAACCAATTCCCTTTAACTTTAGATTCTAATACAAACTTGCACCTAAACCAGCAGGCTTTAAAATTCTACACAAACAGTGAGCAAAGACTTGAATTTTATCATGGCTGGGAGCCTTTCACCTTGTTTAGGAGGAACTCATCCAGGTGTTTCAGCTCATTGGCATTGGCAATCTCACGGACCATGGACGCGCGCCAGTTCTGGGACACGCTCGAGATCTTGCTGATCTTTATGGTTCTGTTCTTCTTGGCTTTGCTGCTCTCCTTCCCAGCCTGGGGCCGGCCTGGCTGCCCCCAGGAACCTGCCAAAGAAATGGATTTGTATGTTCAAGCACATTGAGGGAATTCTGCAGCATCTGTCTTCTCGCAGAAAAGACTCACTGTGCTGAGGGTTAAATCATCAAACTCACCTTCTGAAACTTTCTGGGTTCCTCCTGTGTCTGTAAAGAGGACACAAGACACGAGGGAGAGGCCGTCTCCTTCATCAATTACATCAGAACTCTCCTTTGCAATTTTCTTGTCTGGCTTTTTCCCCAAAAGTCTACGCAAAGGGCTTTTGAAAGCAGACCTGAATGCAAAAGCAGATACAAGTCTGTCCCATTAGTAATGGAAGCTGGCTCTGCTACAAGAACAGGCTCTTCACAATAACCCACAACAAGATTCACAACTATGGGGAATATTTAAGGCCCAACCTGCAGAAAAACTGAGCAGCACAAAAAAAAGGAAAGACAATGTGAAAGCATTCCTGGACTTTCTGGTACATACAAGATCAGAGCACTACCTTCAGCACACACAGACAAAACACCTCACATATCCAAAACATCATTTCTGGCTCAGGAAGTCCCTGGGCTGCAGAATGCCAGAGGCTGCAGCAGGCCAGGGAAGCAGCATTACATGCTTGCTGGGTTCTTCAGCTTTTCTCTTGGTGTTGTATTACACTACATGAACCTTTAATCCCAGCTGTAAGTTGGTTCTCATTTTAAAAAGCACCAGTTCACAGAAAGTGTTATGCAAGAAGCAGAGAATCTGTTCCTCAGCAGGGTCAGATATCATGCTCAGAGCAACATGAAGCAGCAACACAGCCACTCGTGTAGCTGATGCCAACTTGTGCCTCTCCACAATCACAGTCTCAGGGTGCCCAACTCAAGTACCAGTGGAAAAATCTGGTTTTCATTTTCTCAGAGACAGGCCAGTCACACACACAACCCATACTTGGCATCCCCTTGCTGACTCGTTGGCTGCACAGGAACGGCCGTGTCCGAGGCAGGGAAGTGGTCGCTGGGCTTCTTCTGCACAGGGTATTTCTTGTTGCCTTTTTCTTCTTCAATTGGATCTGGTGACTGCTACAGGAGAGAGGAGGAGTCAAAAACTGCATTTTGAGAGACACAAATTCTTTAAATGGTTTTAAAAGCTAGAAGAGTGAAGTTTGCTTCATCAAGACAAAACAACAACAGATATTATCTTCCTAACACAAGAGCCAAGTATATTTAATGCTTTGATCGAGGATCTATTTATTAAAAATTAGGTTTTCACATTACTGTATAATATTTCCTGATGATTGTTTTTACAAGGGTATCAAGCAAAAAGAAAATCAACCTGAAGGAACACAGAAACACACTACAGAAAATTATTCACAAATCTTTAGTATCTATAAACAATAATAATTAAGTAAAAAAATACACAATAGCATCAGTACCTGGTTCATGGCAACAGTCTGGACCAGTGTTGAGAGGTCACTTAATGAAGCTGAACTCCCCTTCCTCCTGGAGAAAGATGAGTTTCAGAATATATATTTTAATAAAGTCCATGGCCTCTTCACATCTCTTAAATAACCCACATATCAACACCACATCTGAGTCAGAACCCTGATCAGCCCTTGCAATTTACTTTTAAATGCAAAAAGTACTGCAGAAGTGAAAAAGCATGGGAATGTCAGATTTCCTGCCACAGCAGAGGGATGATGCTTGCAAGCTGCAGCTCACAAAAACCTTGTTTTCAATGGGTAAAGGACACATGAAAATAAACTCTAGACACTGTTTCAACTAATGCCCTGACTCTCCATTTTAATACAGCCAGGAGGCTTTGCATCTTTTGTGAGCTTCTGAAAACATTCTGCCCATACAGATTCTCTGTAGGACTGGGAGCCAAGGAAAAGCAGGAGTCGTTCACAACTCCATTTGCTCCCATAACACAGCCCAAATTTACAGGCTCTCAGGAGTTCTCCATCAACTTTTAAACATTACAGATAACTGTTTTCCGTGAAGTGAAAAAAAGGAAGCTGCCCCTACCCTAGCTGATCCTGAGGAGATTTATCTACACGTATCCTTCCATCCAAAGATTGACTCAGCACATCATTCTGGCCAGCATCAGACTGTCTCTTTCCTTTCCACTTCTCTCTCTTGTACTTTAGCTTCTCTGGGTCATCCACGTATCTCTGGATTGCAGAAGTGGGGCTGTCCAGGTCTTTGGTTGCCCTCTGCCTCCTATTTCTCTCTGCCCAGCAGTCAGCAGGGCCATGAAAGCTGCCAGTTACAGACAGTGTGGTACGAACACTCAGTGCAAGGTCTGTCGGCCTTTCAGGGCAGGTAAAGCTTTGGCTGCATTTTATTTGGTTATTTTGATTCCCCTGTGGTTTTGTTCTATCAGATGATGTGTTCCCTGCTTCTAATCCAGGTGGTTGCTCAGGAACAGAACCACTTTCTTTTATCTCACTCGATGGTGCAATGTTTGAAAGAGTTTTTTCTTCACTTGGACTTTTCTCTCCCTCACTGCTTCCCTGAAGGACATTATCTTCTTGTGCTGTGGATTTCTCTGGCTCTGGAGCAGTTTCCAGGGCCTCTTCAGAAACAGTTTGCTCCTCGTGGCACGATGCAGATGATCCTTCAAAGGACAGGAGCACATGCTTGTTCTGCAAGTCATTGTGTTCCAGCCCCCTCTGCCGACGGGATTCCCGCTTTTCCCGGCTGCTGGTTACTTTCTCCGAGCCCTCTGTCGCGTGCTTCTGGGGTAACGTGGCTTTCTCACATGAACTCAGGTTTCCAGCTTGTTCATTTTGAGCTTGATCTTCATCCTCAACAGCTTGGTCTAGCTCTGACTCCTGTTTTACAGGCAGCTCATCTGTTGCTGGCTCACTCTGCTCATCCTTGCTCGTATCATCCTCTTTGTCTTCATCTTCCTGCTTTTCTCTCTGCTTTTCTTCAGCTTTCTGCCTTTCTAGAACCATTTCCTGGTATCTGTCAAGAATTTTTAATATGAAAACACAAATCCTTCAATACCCAGGATTTTCAAAAAACCCATCAACTGCTTAAGTGCAGCCCAAACAGCAATACAGACCCAAATTACACCTAGAGCCCCAATGGGACTGCAGGGAGGTGTCTGCTTGCAGGACTGGCAGTACCAGTGCAGCTCAGCTGAATAAAGCTCAAGTCCTGAGCACTTACCCAGTGTCCACACTCCACTGAGCACCTGATACTGACTGAAATATCCCATGGCAGTAACTACCTTGAAGTTCATACAATCCCAGGATGGTTTGGGCTGGGAGGGACCTTAAAGATCATCTCATTCCCATTCCCCTGCCACAGGCAGGGACACCTTCCACTGCTCCAGTGTGTTCCAAGCCCCACCCAGCCTGGCCTTGGACACTTCCAGGGGTCATGGGGCAGCCACAACTTGCTTGGGCAACAATTTGCCAAGTTGTTTACTAAGTCATCCCAACACACAAACTGAGCTCGGCAGGTGAAGCCAGGGGATGAAATGGATGTTTTCATGCCACGGTGCTCCTTCCCCTTTACCTCTTACGCTGCAGGTGTCCCCTGAGCAGGGCCTGCAGGAGACAAACACTCCTCCTGAGCTGCAGGAAGCGTTTCCGCTGCCAGTGCCGCCTCCAGGCCGCCTGGATCTCGATGGCAGCGTTGTTCCTCTGCAGAGCCATCCTGACACGGCGGGAGCGCCAGCACGCCTGCAAAGGGAGCTTCCAAAGTCAGGGAGGGACACTTCAAGGTGGGGAGTGCTACATGACAGAGTTTGTTTGCTCGTTGTTAGGAAAATAAAGGTGGCAATTGTCAAAGATACCTGTAGAACCACGGCTGCCTGCCGCATCCTGAGAAAGCGTCTCCTTTCCAAAACCATCCTGAGCCAGCTCTGAAGAAGGATGATTTTCCTGATCACTTCTTTGTGTAGTGTATCCTGTAGTATCTGCCGTTCAGCCTCTTTCATAAAAACCTGTTCAGTTCAAGAAAAGTTCACCAAGAAGCAGTTAACAGGAGCCTTTCAGCCCCCATCGCAGCTATAATAAGATAACAGACAAGGTAATGGTTTGGTACCACTGCACCAAACCCTACTGGCTGACAGCTTGCCCAAAAAATAAAAGTCTTTTTAAATTGCAGAGTTTGGATTCTAAAACTTACACCAGTCCTTACAGCCTTCAAATCACAGAACCCTTCTAAAATGCAAACATTGACCTGTTTGACAAATGCCAATACCAATGATTTCTCAAAGTATCTATATAGATTTAGTTAATACTGTAGTCAAGATATCAGGTTGGCATCACAACCAAGGGGTCAAGTTTAACCTCTGTGTCACTACTTGCCAGAGTTAAAACAGTCAATTTAGGTACAAAAAGCAGAGAAGAGTAACACTTGTAAATGAATTGCACAGGATTTTGTAGTGTACAGCAGTGTTTCTTACTGCCTTACAGAAAGTTTCACAGACCTTGGTCTTCCCTATTTGATAGTAGTTTTCATTCAGTTTTAGTTTATTCAAATAAGCACAAATGTCTTCCTTGGAAGCTTTGGCATTTTTGGGTAGTAACACCTGAAATTGGTCGATGAATTCCTGTAAAAAACAGAGACACCAAGAGACCAAAGTTAGAAGGCAACTCCCAAGTTTAGAGTTTTAGTTCTGAAATAGAGATTTAGTTAACACAATTAAGCTACAAGGGCCTGAAAATACTTACCTCTCACTACAAACTGAGCTATTTTTCCATGTAAAATGCAGGCTACAGTCAGCCTCGTGTTAATGGGAAAGATTACCTGGATTTGATCTCTAAACCTCCACAGAGTGTTTTACAGAAAACTAATTCCCGCATGGACACAGCACTGTGCAGCACTGACTGACCACACTCAGAATGTTTTCCTTCACAAAACCAGGAAGAATTTACTGGCAGATAACTCCCAACAGTTTAACTATGACTTTTTACCATGCAGGCTCCCTCAAAACTACAGTGCATTTTTACAGCTCACCCCGAGTAGTCACGAGCCTCATATGAACAGACACACAAGATGTATTTTTCTGAAGAGAGCAGGTATTCCTGAAAGCACAAGCCACTTCCAGGTCCCACTGTACCTGGAACGTGTATTTGGCACTGTAGCCAGACCTCCTGATCCGCACAGTTTCCAGCATGCCCGTGTACCGTAACTGCTGCAGCACCAAGCTCTCATCAAAGAGCATCTCCTTCTGCAAAAGATCAGCAGGACACAGCCAGTGAGAGCCTGAGGGGCCCAGCTGCTGTCATAAGGACAGCACATTTCTCCCCACACCTTGGTTACCTTTCACCTGCACACAGAGTGACAGTGAACAAATTGAAATAAAGAGATTGCAAGGCTCGAGGCCTGGATCTCAGCAGGCAGCTCAGCTCTGAGGCAGCCTCACCTTCTCTGCATTGGAGCGGATGCAGCGGATGAAGAATGGCTCAGCTCTGCCCAGTGTCTCCAGCAACTTGTTAAGTGAAGTCTGAAATGAAACAGACACAAAAGTTTTTCTTCAGGTATCAGCATTTTGAGTGGTGTTTGACAGCAGGACAGCTTCTGCCTTAGGAATCAGGTTGTTTCAGGTCTGATGGCTACATAAAATCCAAACAGATTCTCCCATATTGCTCAGCACATCCCCGTATTTGGCATTTGCTTTTAGCTTTTCTCAAGAGAATTTAAAGCAGGGTTTGAGTATGCTCTCACAGTAGCACTAGATCTGTATACAAGGATGATCAGTAAAGAGAACTGACTCATTTCATAGCATAAATGGCATCTCAAAATGTACTCTTACTTTAATCAAGTAACAACCCCATTTCAATCAAACCCCAAGAATAAACCCACTTTGTTTTCCAAGCAAGACCAGCCTCAATCAGCACAGGAGGGCCTGTTCCCTGAGGTGTGTCACCTACCTGGAACTGGGCACTTATGCTGGGGGGTTTCTTCTTCTTGTGCAAGTGCAAAAGGGACTTTGTAGTCCGATCGTGCAGAGTCATGCTCATGATGAGCTTCAGAGATTTGGAATCCAGCAAGTTCTACAAAAAAGTTTTCACAATCAACGAAGTGCACATCTTTCAACTAAAAGGGAAATATTTGTCTGAAATGAGTCAAAATGAAACCAGCTACCCAGAGTTCCACATTCTATGGTATGTTACATTTCATGATTATTTCTATTTTGGGCCAGAACATTTCTTAAAAGTGGAACTGTTTCACTGCCCCATCCCAAGAGTGTAAGGTGAACAAGGGGGAATCACATAATCACTGCATTTACCTTCCTTGACTTGGAAGTGACTTCACACATTTATGCCATCTCCACATTTGTCTAATTAAACAATTCTTATTAAAGTGAACAGTCACCTATTTTTTAGCTTGTCAGAAAAAAATAACACAACTTTCCTACACTACAAAACAATTCTGAAGTGAGTTCTGTCAATCAAAATGAAATTCACAGTGCAAAAAAGCCCAAACCCAAAAGAAATCTAAATTTTCTGATTACCTTGGGAATGATCTGCTTTTGCTTGACACCTCTGCTTTTCCTGTTAAAATAATAAAGATCATTTAAGAAAAAAAAGTACATTTGACTTTTGATTATTTCAGCAAGCCATAAATTGGTGCAGTTTATGAGGCAAGGTGAAGGACAGAAGAAAATGAGCACAACAGCACCAGGTGTGTTCATGCATGTCTCTTGCAAGTGATCAATGCAAGAAATGCAAACTGCTTTGCAACAAGAACAGGATTTTTTTTCTTAAATAAACTCTGTAGGTATTGGAAGCTTTAAAAAGTGAAACATTTTCTCTGAAGTCAAAGCTATTCAAAACTGAATTGTACAAACTACTGGTAATGAGTTACTTCTTTAGCAACTGTATGGTCATTAAACTTATTATAACACAAAGGCACTATCAAATAAAAATACTCAAATCAGAAGTTACAGCTGCTGGCACCAGAAGCTCTGTGAAAGCACCCAGCTGCTCCCAGGAGGACAATGCACGTCCCAGCACCAGGAACTCTGGAACTCTGGGCAGGACACACCTCAGGCACAGCTCTCATTCACACACAGAAGGTGAAGATGTGGAAGCTCTCAGACAGAAGGCTGCAATTCACACCCTGCTGGTTCTAAGCATGTTCACACTGTGATAAAGGGCAGGTTCCTGCTCTGAGCCACCCAGTTTATATTTACTTATTATACAGCAGAGCACAGATTCATTTCCTTACACATGCACAGAACTGCAGATGTAAAGACTCTAAACCCAGGAGTACATCCAGCACCACCACCCTGAATTTCAGGAAACAGCTCACCTTGTGGGAGAGCTCACTATTGAATATTTTGCAACAACAAGCTCATAATACATATGAGGTTTTTAAAACCCCAATACTCTTGGGGTTTTTAAAACAAGTTCACATGAGAAGTAGGTTTAACTTGCAGCTAATGCAACAAGGTATTCTCTACAGCCTATTTGCAGAAGAGATGTTTTATTTTTAATTGTCTTGTTTAGTGTTTTTCAAAAGACAAATTTGGGACAAGCATCTTTTTTTAGGAATTGGAGTAACTGCTTGGTTCTTGTTGCACTTTCAAAGCAATACCCAGAGCACTCACAGGAGGTGGGAGCGGTGTTGAAGCTGACTGAGGGACCGAAGCAGCTCACAGGGATCATCACCCTGCCAGGGCAGTCCTTTAATACTGGCGATGATTTGTTCATGCATGTCTCTAAAATGATCCACAGCAAAACACAGGTGGCAAACAGAGATACACAGCCGTGAGAGAGGGGGAAAAAAGGAGTTAAAACCCCAAAAGGTTCCATCACCAAGTGTGCTCCAAAATGTAGCAGGTCAATCCCAGGCTACTTTTTCCTAAACATGAATGATTTTGATGACAAGTCAGCACTTTCTGCTCCATCAGGGCTCCAAAATTTAATTGCTAGGGTTTCACACTCAACTTACTCTCTGATTCTACCTTTTAATGTGAATTCTTGATCCATCAATTCAGAAAGTGGAGGGAAATTTAGTAAAATGCACTTAATGGGCAGGGAACCCTTCTGGTTAAGCCAAAGAACCTTTTCAGATAGATATAAGCTTCTTTATAACCAACAGTAAACATTTTTATAGAGAGATTTGACCACTGAAATGAGGCTACTTAAACAGACTTACATCAGAAAAGTAAGTTATAAACAAGCTGTTCGAAGGATACTTGAAGAAATTTTGGCTTTCATTTCCATTTCAAACTTATTCATGCTTAGCTTTTCAAAGTAAGCCTGAGATGGTCCTTAATTTGTGGCATGTTCCATTCCTCAAGCATGCACTGTGCTTGTGGAGTGCTGTGTCCTAGCATAGAACTTACCTTCTTTACTCTCCAGAGAAGCACAAACCAAAAATAACAGAAGTGTAAGAATCACTTCTGACTCTTAGATGCTCTCCTCATTCTGAGCTGCTCAAAGAGGCAGCAACATTATGACACAGGGTTGTTGCTTCCCTGGGGACCTCTGAACTTTTCTGAGTATCAAGATTTAAGATATCCCAAGGAAACAGATCTGGTAAGGCCAATCCTTTCACCCAAACTGGATATTTAGTTCTTTACTTTCCCAAGTGCCAGAGGCTGTCCAGGACGCAGTAATTAGGAAGCAGCACTACTTTAAGTGCTCCATAGCTTCACTGTCACCCAGAGCACACTGAGAAAGTCATTGTGTCCTGGAAATGTGCTTCTCTGGCCTGGGAGTTCAGGCCTTTTTCTACTTACTTCTTGTTCTCACAAAAAGAAATGATGTCTTGAAAAGCATTTATATCGAAATCCTCAGAACAATCAAATGAGAAATCGAGCACTGAGCGGCTGCAAAAGATACACGTACAAAGCCTAAATATCCATGGAAAGGCAAATCTCCCTACAGAGATACAGCTCTGTAAGACTGGCCCTGCCTCTGCCCCCTTCCGCGACCCAGCCTGGCTGCAGAGGAGCACAAAATGCTAAAAGCTGCACACACCAATCACAGAGAACTCAAAAACCCAGTGGTAAATGGAACTGAGGCTGTCCCAAACATGTTGTGGCATTGGGTCTCATATAAAATAAGCCAGAATGTTGTTTTGGTGGTATTAAAAAGGTCAAAGAAAATAAGAGAGAAGAAATAAAACTTGCATTCCTTGTGGAAAGATCTAGTTGGGATTTCATATATGAAAATCCAACTCAGCAATTCAGCTTTTCCCTGTAGGGGTTAAGGATGTGTTTCTCACCGATAAACTTTTTCTACTGGCGTATTCGATCTCTGGAGTTCTCCAAGGGGAACTCTGGGTCCTTGACGTACCACTCCTGTCAGGAAATAACCAAATAACTGCATTTTGACAAAGATATGAGTAGGCAAAAAACCCCAAACAAACCACCAACTTTAGCAAGCAAAGCATTTATCCAAGGGCCTGGGGTTTTTATCTAGTCCTTTATCAAGCTCACTTCTACTAGAAAGGAAGTTGTAGCTGCTCAAATTTAGTAGTTAATCCTGAATACTCATTTGATACTTCACAGAGGTCTAAGATCAAAACTAGTACTAAGATGAGATTACCAGAACTATCACCCCCAACTTTCACAAACAGACCTTCAAGTCTGTCCCAGCCTGCTGGAAATGCTGCACAGACTGGAGGAGGAAAGCTGAATGACCTCAGGTAAGAACAGTGACAATCTCCTCCATGTGTGAATATTAAACCATTTCCACACTCAGTTTGCCTTTAGCACCAGAGATAGTGTCTGCTTGATGAGGTTTTGCCACAAACTCATTCTGGCAGAAGAACAACTGTAGAGTATTAAGTGTTTTCAGAGCAGTTTCCTGTGCTCTACCTGCAGTTTTCCGTGCACAACTTGCTGTTTCCCAGCTCTACCAGCATTCCCCCATGCGCTAGCTGCACTTCTCGAGCCTCACCTG
>VXBU01008269.1:628595-651469 GCA_013400315.1 Bombycilla garrulus
CCGCCCCCTCCCGTTGCCCGTCCGTTGCCTGTCCCCATCCCCGTCCGTTGCCCATCCCCGTCCCCGCCGTTGCCCACCTGCCGTTTTGTGTGCCCGCTCGCGGCCGGCCTGTGCGAACACGGCCATGGCGCGGATGGCCGCCCGCAGCACGGCCCAGCGGAACACGGCCACCGGGTCCATCCCGATCAGCTCCCGCACGAAGGCGCTGTCGCTGCTGCGCAGCAGAGCCACGATGTCGGGTCTCATGTAATCCATGTTTTTCTCCCTGAAATCCTGCAAAATAAGCACGTGGAAACATAATATCTTGTAAAAGTTCCCCGTTTCGTTTAGTCAGAATAATAATGAGAGTTACCTTCCAGTCTACACCGCCACCCAAAAAACAAACCCAAAGCACCTCTGAGAACCCTTCTTCTGATCCAGCCCATTCCCAGCAAATTTTCCATACCCTGACAAAAAACTCTCAGAAAGGCAAGGGAATTTTTTTTGGTGGTCAACAGATCTACCACGTACTTTGATCTGGTACTTCACTTTGCCAGCAAAGTGGCGAATAATAAAAGCAGGCTCCATCACTGGGGTTCCAACAAAGAACTTGTTCTCCTCATGCTGCTGTTTGAATTTTGCCAGCAGAGTTTGGTTGGTGGCATGTGGAAAACTGGGAATACAAGACAAAAGAGGTCAGCTATTTTCAAATACAGGTATGTTTATTAGGGAGACAGAATGAACACTTATTGATCCTTGTGGAAAGTATTAATTGTCCAAGATCTCTAGACCTGCTTTAAATTTTAAAGGTTAGCCCAATTTCTAGACCCAAACTGAGCAGCTCCACACACAGGAGAATATTCTGAGGTTTCAAGTGTACGTCAATGTCTCCCACTTCACCAGCCAAATTTAGTTAGCACCACATTAACTATTTACCACACTTGCTACTTAATGCTCCAAAGACTTACAGACATGCATTTTACTTTAATTGCAGTTCCATGGTAAGCCACAAACATGGAAGTTCCTAAGTTTGCATAAGCCAAAGTTCAGTTTTAGCATCAATGCATTTTACCACCATACTGGAGTCATTAGAAGCAAACTCCAGTGTAAATCATAGTCATAAATAACCTCTTGCTTCCCACAACATTCCTCTTCTTTTTCAAGGGCTGTATTTCTGTTCCCTTTCACAGTCCTTCCCTCCCCCCTGCCACACATGTTTTTTTCAGAAGATGTTTGTTCCTTACTTGCTTTCTTCATCCAGAAGATAGAAGAGACCAGTGGGCTTCTTGCTGATTAAGTGAATGCAGGCCACATTATCAGTATAGTCAATATTGTGCCAAGTGATCCCTTCACTCTTATATTCCTCCTGTGTAGCTCAAGAAAATTCCCTTATCAGTACAGTGCCCTGACCTTTGATGTGGTCTAAGTGCTGAAAACACAGCCTTGGACAGCTAGAGCAAGTGGAGTTTGTTAGTTCAGGCAGCAGAGACAAAAATAAGGAGAATTTATAAATAAGAACAGAAGAACAGCCATAGTGGCACAGATCAAAGGTCCTCAGGCACGTCACTAGGCAGGGTCTGTTTGGGGTAAAACTATTTCAAAACCAAAGCTGTGAAAGGAATGTTCTGCTGTGCTCTGCCTTCCCAGCAGTCAGCAGCCTACGACCCTGGAGTCAGACATTACATCCACAGCACTCCAGTAAAACTGGGCAGACACAGAGGAGTTCAAGTCTACTTTGTCCTCTATAATTTTTGTATTAAGGGAAATGAGAATAGTTAAATATCAAGTTCTAGAATTTTCATATTGCACTGTCAAAGGAAATAACAGAAGTTTCGAAACAGGCAGTTAAGGCTACACAACATCAGCACCAGAACTTTCCTAAGGAAGCAATGGATATTGCTTAGGCTCAGAACATTTGGAGCTCCCTGACAAGAGAACATGAAGCTCTTCTGCTGAAGTGACAATCCCTCAAAATGCTTGACAAGACAAGCTTCCCACTAAGATACAGAAGCAAAATACCAGATTTTCTTAATGCTCTAAATACCCACAGAAAAAAAGCTAATGCTAAGGTAATAAAGTAAAAAAATGTTAAATAAAAAAAAAAGAATTACACAGAAAATTAGAAAAGTTTTTACGTTTAACAAAGGACAAAGAGCACCTCTCACATTTTAGATGATGATGATAAATGCATTATTTTTAAGTAGGTGGAATTCAGTCTGCCCAACACAGTGCACACCGTGTTACAGAACTGAAATGCCATTTTTCACAGACAAAAAAGCCTTTCTTTACAAAGATATAGAGATCCCCCTAAGGGCCCTCAGGCTGCAAGAGATACAGGAAGTGGGTCATTCAAGGATTAAGCTTATTTGGAAAAATGGCATTAGGGAAAAAAAAAAAAAAAAGGAAGACAATGTAACTATTTACTCTGGCCAGCCTGGATAGCCAATTCTGTCCTAAGTTACAAAACAGGGACCTCAACATTATGTTTACACACAAAGTTTGGATGCTTGGTAATTTTATTTTCTTTAAAATGCTTGCCTGAAGTTGTTGACCAAGTACCACATACTAGAGAATGACTCCTTTCAGCAGTGACCTGAGAACCACACTTCTGCACAAAGCAGAAAAAAAACGATTCTGGAGCAAACCCTGCTCCAAAACCCAGTCCAGGAACAGGATCTGTAGGCTCCTGCAGCACTCTGTCAGATGACACCATCTGCAAACAAGTCAATCAACACATGCCAGTATCACCAGGGTTTCAGAACCACTGCCAGCATCAGAGCACAGTTGTATCCCCTGGATGAGAAGCAGCAAAGACTGGTTATTAAATACCTACAGACTGATAAAAATAGAAGAAGCTGTTTCCCAACCACTAAAACAAAAACACCTGGATTCAACCCCTCACCTACAGACTTCCAATACCAAAGTTCATAGTTTTAGCTGACTTCTGTCTGGGAGCACCTGAATGTTATCTTAGCTTTTGCAGTCAAGCGAAGCTTAGTGACAGACCATTAGTACAAGAACAAGCAATAGTGAAGAAATTTTAGAAGTGAAGACTTTCAGAAATATTCAAACAATGCCATGGAGTTTTGCTAAGTCTGCATAATACACAAACATTTGATAAAAACTGGTTTCACTTCAGCCACTCTCGTTTCTTACCTGCTCCAATTTGAAAATGTGCTGATTGAAATAATACTGAAGTTGCTCATTTGCATAATTTATACAGAACTGCTCAAAACTGTTGGTTTCAAAATCTTCAAATCCAAAAATATCAAGTACACCAATGGACAGACACTAAAAGAAGATGTGGAAATCTAATTACCAATTTGTCATACAGTGCCCTAACCCCACCAGATAAACAGTTCAGAAAGCACTGCAGTCTGTGCTGAAAGATTTTAAATATTTAATAGTTCTGTCTATTGTGAAGACAGAGATGATTAAATATAACCAAGACATTTACCATGGGCTTGAGAAGTATCCAAATTTATCCCAGATATCACAACACTTCATCTCCAGCATTGACTGTTAGGTCCAAACACCCAACTGCCTGCAAAGTCTTGGTTTTGTGAGAGACTTACTGTAACAGATTCCTCCATGTCCTTCTTGTTAAGGAGTGCATGATTGATTCGTAGAACAATCCAATCAAACAGAGCACTGTACAAGGACTTTGCCATGGAATCACGAGCTGTTATTGCCTGCAGATCAAACAACCTTCAGAACCTCGTTTAAAAAAATAATCATTTCCGTTTCAAACCAGTGTCACTCACAGGTTACAACCCCAGCAGAGATAAATAAAACCACAATTCGCCTTTAATTCAAACTTCTAACTTTCTGACCATCCCTCACAAAATGTGAAAATGTACCATAATAGTTTTCTTAACCCAACAAAGCAAGTTTCAGTTATTTAAAATCACTCTACAAGTGCTCTTTTACTCACCTCATTGAGACTATATGGCAAAATAAGCTTATCATTAGCAGTCACAGTTTTTCTTTTTGTTAGCACTTCCACCAGGATTTCCCGTTTAACCTTGAAAACAAGAGAAAACAAGAGTTGCTGTTACCATCGAGCTCCTCAATGAGCTATTTGACGGCAGCAGTGGACATACAACTTCAGAGCAGCTCTTTGACAACAGCCACCTTTATCATCCATCAGTAGCTTTACAAGTCCTACAACTTGTTTAAATTATCCTGTTTACATTCATTCAGATGTTTCTCTGTGGTGGCAAAGAACACACCTACACTCAATCTATTCTTCCTCATCTCTGTGACTGGTGAGTCAACAAATTCTATTTCCATGCTATAGGTTACATTCCATCTCTAACCCTAATAATCTCACTAATTTCATGTTTCCCCTCCCACAAGATTAATTTTGTGAAAGTATCACAAAGGAGATTTGGACACAGCAATTGGGATATCTGAGTGAAAGGCTGAGGTAGAACATGACAAACAGGTGTATCACACATTAATGCTAAAGAGAAATACTCTACTTTCAACAGCTGGGAAAGAATGTCCAATACTTCAGGAGGTCCCACATCCAACCCTTCATCCCGACCTGTGGCCTTCTTCTTGTATGTGACATTGCCCAAATACAGAATAGCTGAAAGTATTGAAAAGATCCTAAGGAAGAAAAAATGAATTATGTCAGAATTTTTTTAAGACAGTTCATTGTAATTGGTTAGCAGACCTAATTCTGCCTGAAGAATTAGTCTGTAAGCTCTCAAACACTCAGCTCTCCTGGTTCCCTACAGAACCACATGTGACCCCACCTGCCCACTGCAACCCATGAACAGTAACCGCCAGTAACAAGCTCACAGAATTAAACTTACTGTTTCTTTGTTGCTGAAAGGAAGCCAACCATCTCCATGGCTTGTTTTAATCTCTCAAATTCATGTCGGAGATCTGCTCCATCTTCAATTTTCAAGTTATGCTGCAAAGAGAAATCCAAAAAAAGGCAAAGAGTGAAACTCAAACATCACCAAAAGTTCAGTATAATCTATTCTCCTTCCTTTCATCTTTGACACATAGACAACTCTTATCAATGCATTGGTAAATCACAGATTACCTGGTTGAGGTAGAAATAATCTTCAGGTTGCTTGAGGTGAAATTCTTTACGCTCTTCCTCATTGACTCCAAGTAGCAAATAATAAAAGACATGGTAGTTCCTGCAAAGTCAACACATTTCCCTCATGAAAATATAGTGGATTTTCTTTTATTCTATAAAATTCAGATGCTCTTAAACTGCTGCATTGATTTTAACTCTGTTGGAAAACTGCAATTCTCTCTTACCTTTCATCTTTCTCTTGAGAAACCAGACGAGATTTTTCAAGCAGGTATTTTTCAACCACAGCCCTGAGGAGCCACAGAAAATGAAGTAAGAATGAGGGCAAAAAGAAAAGACCTCAGAAAACATCAGACAGCAACTGCCAGGAGAGTTCAAATAAAGAGATCTGCACTAAAATGTGCAAGAAAAGAGCTTAGAAACTACCTTAAATCTAAACCAAGAATTTCAGTAGGTCCTAAATTGTGACTGGAGCAAAGAAATACCCAAGGAACTCCCCTCTGCAGTGCTTGGGCTTAGTGCAGGTAACTTAAAACAGGCAGACCGAGCAAGGAAAGTGCTGATGAAAATTGCCACCAGAAAGAAGACCCACAAGTGGGAACAATGTGTTATCCTGGAAGAGTAACACTTCTGACAAGGCATGCCAAGGCAAGACCCCAGAAATATCCCAGATATCTGTCTGATTCTCATCCCAGCAGATCTGCTGCATTTCAGTGTTAATGAAGACATCAGCCCAGAATGGAAGCCAGTCAGCCAGCAAGTTGACAAAGTAACCTAAACAATTTCAAGTCCTTGACAAGGGGTACAATGATTGAGGACAAAGTTTGAGCACCTTTTCTCAGGCTGAAGACAAAACAAGTGTATTCAAGTTGTACCAATCTCCTGAGCTAGTGTGTCTGGGTCTGAAAATATGTTAAATTCATTCAGAATAACACTCAAGGCATATGTGGCACAGAGTTCCCAGTCACTCATGTTATTGCAAATGAGAAGAAATCCAAAGAAAATCACGGGAGCATAAAGGTCAGGGATTGCTCATGACACTCCACACCCTCAGAACCAGCAAACGGGGGCATTAATTATCTCATGTTTTAAGACCTTCAGATATAAGCACACACATTTGATTAATTTTACAGCTTTCTTTAACTCTCTAACTGATGTTTAAACTGTTTCTTTAAAATGGCTTCCTCAAATCTATTTCACTTCTCTCCACTCCTCTTAACAATTCAGATCTTCTGTTGTTAAATGCAAACTTGAGAAGGCAGACAGTGTTATGCAAAAGCCTTCATTTAGCATGAAGGTAAAGATACAGCAGCAGATTGTTAACCTGAGCCAGCTGTACAGCAAATTGCATATTGTACATCACCTGACAATTTCACAAAGCTCACTTTACAGAATTTTAAACTCCACAGCACCAAGCTATTCTCATATGAGCAGAGCTTCAACAAGGCAGCATTTTATGTACAACAGAGGCTTCCCAGTTCCTAAAAGCACAGAGATCACCCCCAGAATCAGCTCACCCTGTACTTACCCCCGGACAATACCATTCTCTAAATAGTTGACTTGAATGAACTTCCCAAATCGACTGGAGTTATTGTTATGTGCTGTTTTTGCATTTCCAAATGCCTGCAATAAAGCAAAATGAGTTAATTTTCAATCAAACTGAATGCGTCAATGCACAGCTTCCCCAGCTCTTCTGTTCATTGTTCAGATTCCCGTCAGCTTCCAGAATAAATCAGAATACTGAGGGCATGGCAGCACACAAACACCAAAAAGGCAGCCTAGGAAGCCCCCATGTTCCTCACAGAACTATATGTGTTTATTATTTCACCCGTGCAGGAATATTTGTGGGACTGAGGGAAGGGAATAAGACTTTTAGATATTTTCAGGAGTACAGGACAGGTAACCAGTGGTAGAGAGAGCAAATCAGCCTCAATCAATAACAATCAGGACCTCAGAGAAGACATTCAGGGTGAAGACAGCACAACCACCATGAAATCACTTCTTCCATACTAAAGTCACAAACCACATCCTATTCCCTAGTGTATTGCTACCACTGAAAAACATTCACATTAAACACAACTTTTCATCAAGAGAGACAGAACATTAATATCTCATTTATAAACTTAGCCCAGGAATTTTCAAAGTTGTGTATTCAAAAAAAAAAAAAAAAACCAAAACAGGTAAAGGACAAACAAAATTTTTGGTTTACACAACAACTCATTGGGCAGTTACTCTGCTACGCAACACTGAAAAATGGAGTTTTATGATGAGGTGTTAGGAAAGAAAAAATACATATGGCACAAACTCTAACTGTGCATCTCTAACTCTTCTGTCAGATCATGAGTCCTCTGCCAGCTGCTAATACACACATAGCACAAAATCCTCTGCACAAGCCATGCTTAACATCTACAAAGGAAACTTATTCCATGTAAAAGTCCAGTACCATTAGTCATTGGGAATGTCTTTAACTTTATCAACTCTTAACTCTGTGTTCCAAGGGCAAGGGAAACTTGTCACCCTTCTGCCACAGAGCATCTAAAGAAAGAAATCTCAGCAAAATGCAATTACTTGCAAAAACACCCTGGTAGGCTATCCCAGCATCCCAGCCACAGATATTTATCTTAAAGCTCCAAGCAATGAAATCCTGCATTAAGAAATCCTCCTCCCTAGGACAGAAGACTTGTGAAATGATTTGTGAAATGATTGCACAGAGCTGTGTAATCTCTTCCTGCACACACACAGACACAGTGGCTCCCACATCCGGAGCACGACGGATGTGTGAGTGCCCTGCAGCCTGCACAGAGCTGTGTGTGCACCCAGCCATGCTGTGCACATCCACTCAGGGGGTACTTCCATGCTGAAAACCTTCCCTTCTCTTCTGCTTTTGGTTGGGTTTGGTTGGTTTTTTTTTCCCAAAGTACCTTAAGGGTTTCAGCAGTGCTGCAGTGGAACTGTTGGGCCACTCATTTCAGACCAGGTTCTCCAAACTCTTCCCACACGCAGATTATCTGCACTCTTCCTCCACTATCTGCATTCAGAGGATCTGAAAAACTTCCTACGAACTGGGAGAATGTCCATAATTCTTCAGGCAACCGTTATTCCTGACCTAAAGGAATAAGCTTAAGGAACATTTCCTGTGCAGAGTAACTGTGCTGCGACTCCAGAAGAATCAACAGGCTTCAGCAGGGAGAGGATCTGGATCCAGAAATGCTCACAGACAGCTGAAGGGAGAGGATCTGAATCCAGAAGTGCTCACAGATGGCTGAAGGGAGAGGATCTGAATCCAGAAATGCTCACAGATGGCTGAAGGGAGAGGATCTGAATCCAGAAATGCTCACAGATGGCTGAAGGGAGAGGATTTGGATCCAGAAGAGCTCACAGATGGCTGAGGCTGAGCTCCAGCTTTGGATTTTCCAAGACCACACCACACACGTTACAGTGCCAACGCATCCCACTCAGATTTTTCAAAGCAAGCATTGCCCAGGCACCAATATCTCTTTGCAGCATTTATCCACCAAGGTATCACCCAGATTTCCTTTTTCAGAGCCCATTTTGCATACACGTGCATATTAATAGATGCATAAAATCCAGGTCAGCTCCTTGCAGTTGCCAAAGCAGCAGTGAAAGTGCTGTGACATCAGCACAGCGAACTGTCAGAAAATCAAACCCCTCTTCCTCTCCAGGACAGTGGCTCAGCTCCTGCTCTCTGCAAAACATCATCCAACTTCCCATTCTGGGCTTTGGGAAATCTGCTGCAGTGAACTTTGCCAGACTGCAGAGTGATGGACTCGCAAAATGATCCCAGAAAACACTTTTATCAAGTTTTCCAATTTAAGCCACCAGTGAACTATCAGCTCACCAGTTATGTTCAAGAAGCCAAACCACAGTACAGCTACTTTTGCAAAATTACTTTTTATCAATAAATATTTTTGGCATTATAGAGTTAAGAAATCCCATAACTCAGGCTTCCTGAAAAACTTTTCTTAGTGATTACTCATGTAAGCAATGAATACAGTTTAAAACTAAAGGCTCTTATGATCTCATGTGTCTGGTATTTAGTCAAAGCATACAGCAAATTCTTAAAAGCTGATCTAATATTAACAGTTTTTAGGAAAGTTTTCATGTACCAGTTTCCTCAGAAGAGTCTTTAACATCTACGGCTTTTTAAAGAACATTCCAAGTCAGGGAACATTCTGGGTGGATTTTTTTTTTTGGTAACATTTAACTGTAATGACTGTTACCATGTTCTTCAAAATACTTTGAAGACGACAAAATAAATTCAGAAGATCTGAGGGAACAAGAAAAATTCTGCTAAAGATAATGAATCCTTTATATAAGCAAACCCATTCGCTGTTTTCCCTTGTAAGTCCACGAGAAAACAAATAAAACCAAAAAACTAAAACTAAATCACTCCAATGCACAACACCAGCTGTATAAAACAGGGTGAGTCAAAAATAGCAGAGCAATGGCAGCAGGAATCAGAGCTGGGATAGCCTATTCTGGGAGGCAGGAAGTCATTCAAGCCATCCTCTTACCTTGGAATGCAAGAGGCAGGAACTGGAGCCTGACACTTAAAACTCTTACAACAGGGATAGATATAAAAGTATGCAGAAAATCACCAAATTCTCCTTTTATTTGTTATAAAAAAAAACAAACACCAAAACCAAACAAACAAATAAACAAAACAAAAACAAAAAAAAAACCAAAAAAAAACCCAACAAAACCCCAACCTCCACACACGTGCAAATATCTCATTTAATTGTTTCATAAGAATTGCCACATTGGGAGTTTCATGTAAAGCACTCAGCTCCGTGGCAGAACCACCACTGCACACAGATGCAGGCTCTGATGTGCCAAAGGACAGGGGAGACTCCAATTCCACACCCACGAGGAGGAAATGACTCCTCCAGAGCTGAGCTGGGTTTGACAGTGGTCCTTAGGAGCATGCTGCGAAGTATCCACTCACCAACAGGAAATTGCAGCGTTCAGGGTAATTCTGCAACTCCTCCTGCTGGGGGATGTCCTGGCAACTCCCAGCGATGCCCCTGGCAGGACTGAATGAAGAACAAGGGGATTTTCCCCAGAGAGTTCTGTGCAGCATCACATTTCTACCAGAAAAACCAGAGCCATGCAAGCAAAAGGAAAAAGGAAGTTCCATTCCTCCTGTGACCACGATTCCTAAAGCAAACCCATGCAGATCATGGGCTCAGAAGAAGCACTTTCCCTGGAAGACAGCAGCCCAGCAGGTGCATGTGCAGGCTCTGATGGAAACAGAAATGAAAAGCAGAGCTGAAGCTCCACTGAGCCCCAGCCCATCTCACCCCAAAGGCACGAGCACAGCGGGCCTGGCATGAGGGAAACAGAGCTGGCAGCAAACTGCTCTTCCCTACAGAAATGGAAAGCATAAAACTTGCTATGATTTCATTTTAGAAGTTTCTAAATATAGTAAGATCTAGAAAATCTGATTCCTCCCATCTGATTGTGCTGTCTATAATAATTCTTCTTTAGAAGTCCAATTAATAAAAGCTTCCTGTTGGAATTTCCATTTTATTTGGCCTTAATTCTTTCCAAAGACCGGTTCAGCATCATTGAGAAATCAAGAACACATCCAAATGGGAATAAGCAGTGATTTTCAAAATAACACAGGAAGAATTATGACACCCCAAATATTTTCATCTGTCCCAACTCTCCTCGGCTCTTATTTCAGAGGAAAATGAACTTCTAGCAAACTCAAAAAGTAACTCAAATTCTGTAATAAACAGGGGACACTGAGGGTTACAATTTAACAACAGCCAAAAAGCCAAGGGGAGCTCTGCTGCCAGAAAACAAAGCTCCCTTTCCCTCTGTTCTCTCACCACATGCTCCCATCCTCTAACTCAATTTTCTGCCACTTTGCTAAATTAACTGGCTTGAAGAATAAGTTAACTTTAAGTTTCCAAAATAAATTCAGAGTCTTAGACAGCACACTGTGCATTTTATAGCTGAAACATGCAGTTAAGCCATTTTTCCCTAAAGAAAGGAAAATACAAATTTCTTGGAAACTTCTTCAGCGTGTATGGAAAGGTTTAATAGTCTTGTTTGAGACTATAAAATAAACAAAGGTTTGATTCATTATTCTCCATTTGACCCAAATAATAGTTCCCCAAGCTTTGATTCACTATTCCAAATTTGATCCAAATTGTTCCCAAGTGTAAATTCCTTCTTAGGATTTCAGTCATAAGTAACCTGAACTTAGTCAATACAAGAAGGCAAAGCTTTAAGTCAGGGAATTGTATTTTACTAACTAAATTTAGAAAAGGTTGAAAAAGTCAGACGTATCTTAAAACAGAGCTCATATTTATCTTCCCACCAGTTTTAAAGAAACTGCTCTTCACTGGAGATGATCTCCCTTAGCCTGGAGATCCAATTAAAACATAAAAGAAAACAACAAACCATAACCTGAGAGCAATTCCTGTAGAGGAAAGGCAACTGAACATCCATGAACTGTTAAAGACCAGCACAAAGCTCAGCTTTAGGCACCCCTGTCCATGGAGCAGCCTCCCTCCCTGATCTTTTTTCTCTGCGAAGCTGCAAGCAGTGCCAAACATCATCAGAATTATTGCAATTGATCTCTGCTTAAGAGCTCCCCTACAAGGAAGCTTTGAAACAGCTCAAAGGGAAGGAGCAGGAAGCCTGTGAGGCTCAGAGCTGCCCCGTGACCACTCTTCTCTCCCAGCCCATGTGACAGCAGTTGTGCTGATACCAAGGGTAATTTTTAACTCCACTGTCTCAGCATCAGGGCTTTCATCTCTCAGATGCTTGACAAGGCAACATCAAGCAATATTTAACATCAAATCTTTCATGGTCCAGCTGTAGCTCCATTCTTCAGTCTAGAAATTGTAATCAAGGAGCAAAAATATTAACAATAGTTTATCTGTAAACTGTTTAGAGATTTGAACTCAGATTAATCAGGCAGCTCAGAAAGAGGATTCAGTAAGAAATGTTTCTGATTCTCTAAGCATGAAAAGACAAAATTAGAAATCCACCTCCACAGCACCCTAATTGTGCTCACCCCTCTGTGCCAGAAACAGCTGATTTAACCCCTGGAACTTTTACAGGGCAGCCTACAAACAGCCCCATTTTACTTGGGTAGCAGAAAAATAAGAGATCACTAAAATGAGGAAGTTCTGACCCAGAATGCAACCCATTTCTACATCATGGAAGTTTTTAGTCAAGAATACATTTTCAACTTTGATGAAGATTCAGAATAGAACTTCAAAGTTAAACAGAACGCTCTCAAATAGTCTGGGCACACTGTAAAACCATTTGTGCAAAAAAACCCCAGAAACATCCATTGAAGAAAAATTCCCTTGTAGCATTTTAGTTCCCTTCAGTAAAAACCCAAAATGAGTCACCACAGATGGATTCAGAAGTGACCGGCTTTAAGAGGAGCAGTTTTCACAGAGAGCAATGTAAGCTTTCTGTGCATCATTCCCCAGGACCAAGAGTTGGCTTTTCTTTTAAATTATGCTTAGTGACTGAAATTGGGAAACATGGAAGCTTCACTGAAGCTGAATCAACTCTGATGCATCAAAACAGGATAACTGGGGTTCAGCTCTTGTGTTCTAAGCCTACTCTACTGATGCACACTGAATTTACATGAACATAAATCCTGAAAGACTATTTTCTCATGAAAAGGATCACTAAATGCTCAGTGGAAGTCTGAAGAAACTGTGGTATTTAAGACAACCAGTCTTACCATAGAAAACCACAAATATCTCTTTATGACCATGCCCAGATTTACACAACAGCCTGTGACCCCAGCAAAGGTGTGAATTTTAGTTCTGAGCCCAGGAATAGGGGCATTTGTCACTCAGCAGACAAAAAGGAACACAGGACATTAAATCTCTGCCTGGTTTGACACAGCTGTACCAGGTCAGTAGACGAGGATATGAAACACTTAAATTTATCAAAGGCAGAGAGATCAGCTGATCAAACAGGGCTTTCCACTGTGACCCCTTCCTGTTTTCTGTTTAGAACTGCAAACTTGAACTCCAGCAACCAACAAGCCTCAATTTTACTTCTTCTTTCGGGCAGCTGAAAGCAACACAAAAAAGAACTTGCATATATTCCTCATTCTTTAAAGAAGAGCTTTAAAAAAAGCTTCAATTTTTTTATGAAAGTGTTGCTACATTTGAAACTAAACCTAAAAATTAC
Source organism: Bombycilla garrulus (assembly GCA_013400315.1). Taxonomy (NCBI): domain Eukaryota; kingdom Metazoa; phylum Chordata; class Aves; order Passeriformes; family Bombycillidae; genus Bombycilla; species Bombycilla garrulus. Next base: position 641,827 of record VXBU01008269.1, read on the forward strand.
AGTGATGGTAATCAAGCTCTTTGCTGTTTAAGCTTGTTATGGGTGAGCATTACATCCATTCAAAGTTCCAGAGTTTTACTTTAAGAGAGCAAAAGGGCCTAAGAGATCAAGTTAAGTTTATCCTGACATTACCTAATACAAGGCCAGCTGTACCCCCTCCTGCTCACATGTTTAGTTTTGCTTTCTGTTGGAAATGCTGTAATAATTAAAAGCCAAAACAGACTCCCACTTTCTCCCCAACTAAAAATGCTGCTCTCTTCCACAAACAGCCAGAGAAATAACTCTCTCAAAAAGTGAGTTCAGTAAAATGCTCACACACAAAGGCAGGATCACACCAAGCAGTTGATGTTTCAGTGGAACAAAATTTATGAAAAATTTGCTTATTGTTTGATTCAAATGCCATCAAAACTTCCAGATGGAAAACACATCCATCTGCCCCAGATTATTGGTGTTTAGTGGTGCAAAGTTAAGTCATTTGCAAATTACAAGCAACAGGAAGTCAAGTGAACATAATAAGAAAAACCAATTACAAGCAGATGGGTAACGCTGCCAAGCACCACTGCAGCCCAGTGACATTTAAACCTACACCAAGTGACAAACCAAGCCTAAACCAGTGACATTTTAAGCCTAAACCAAGTAGGTGACCCAAAAGTAGCATTCAATAGCAGTTATTTGAAGTTGTTTTAAAACCCAATTTGCATAGAAGGCAACTCGAGCATGAATTTACCTCCAGAACTGGTCCAGCTCCCAGGATGGTTCTCTCCACACCACTGGCGTACCCTTTCTGGCTCAGTGCCGTGAGGCAGTGAATTAAGAAGTTTGTGCTTTGGGTTTTCCCAGACCCACTTTCACCTGATATAACGATGCACTGATTAACGTGTTTTTTAAGCATTGTGTGATAGGCCACATCAGCAATGGCAAAAATATGAGGCTCCAGCTTCCCAAGCTGATGGTTCTCATACATCTTGACATACTTGGGGTTATAAATGGGCAGGAACTTGAAGGGGTTAATGGCAATCAGGATACTTCCTGCGTAAGTGTAGATTCTGTGCTTTAGGAAGCGGCACTTGAGGTTCTCCAGGAGCGTTGTCTCAGTCAGGTTGGGCAGATTGCAAAGGTCATCAAAGTCCTCCTGGTGCCAGGGCAGGAACCCCCTCTCCACCAGGCGCCGGGCGTCTGTCTCCTTGGAGAGCAGCTGCATCTGCACGTACTTGATGGTGCCATCAGTGTTCCTCTCCTGCAGCAGGAAGTAGTACCCATCCTGCTGCGGGTGCTCGTCCTGGGCGCGCCGGGGCCACAGCAGCACCCTGTGCACTGGGGAGTCGTTGATGTCAAGCACCCATTCCTCTCCGCCCGATTCTTTCACCTCCACCAGCACGTAATGTTTGGAGACATCCAGGTTTAAGATATTAATCACATCCTTGATGACGTCTGATGACGTGCTGTCCTTGGTTGCTGTCACTTTGCAGCAAGGAGTGCTTTCTGTTGAGAGTTGGGGGTAAATATGAAGATTATAGGCTGTCTTTGCCTGGCAAACTGCACTGTCAGCATCTTTTAAACTCATTCTGTCCCCAGATGGGCTTCAGTCTTCCACCCCTGCTTAATATGCAGTGCCCATTGTCTGAAAAGAGAGAAAAATTTTAAAAATCAGGTGTTAAAAAGCGTGTACAACAGGTATTAGGGCAAGGTGTTATTTTCTGCAGGATCAGAATACAGTTATTACACAGTGCATTTGTTCTTTAATAATTTACTGCAAGGTGTTATTTTCTGCAGGATCAGAATACAGTTATTACACAGTGCATTTGTTCTTTAATAATTTACTGCAAGGTGTTATTTTCTGCAGGATCAGAATACAGTTATTACACAGTGCATTTGTTCTTTAATAATTTACTATCAGTGATATTTATTTCTAAAAGCCTGTTTGGGATATCCTATGGAGTGGAGAGCTGCCACAGCACCCAGCCTCCTCTCACTTTTCCTTCTATTTCCATGCCACCCCTTCCTCCCTGTCATGGCACACAAGAATTCACACAGCCAAAGCAAAACAAACCAGGATCAATGTCCAAACTAAAACTTCCTTGTTTCCCCAGGTTAGTTTTAACCCAGATGCTTTCCTTGACCTGCTCCACATAAACATTTACCCACCCTCCCACAGAAACTCTTCCTTAAAGCTGCACCAGCAGCTTGAGGCAGAAGCAGGGTTTGGTCACCTCTTAATTCAGCAGTGATGGTTTAGAGCTGCCACGAGCTATGGCAGAGGGACCAGTGCACACAGACACATGGAGGGAATGATTCTGACACTGAGACACTTTTTTTCCCCCCTTATTTTCCCTAACTGAGCCCTTTCCATGAGAAGCACAAGACAGGTACAGCATCCACCCCTCCCCGAGCTTTCAGGAAGCAGAGCCCCCAGCTCTGGAGCAGACACTGCTGCTGCTCTCTAACCCACCACAGGGATTTCTTCAACACAGATCATTTACACAGCCAAGAGACTGCTCATTCCACTCGAGTGAACCACATCCTTGCTACAGAGGGTTTGAACATGACTTATCTTCCATTTTAGGCAACAAAGTAAAGTCTTATTGCACCTACTTTGCAGCAGTAAACAAGATCCTAAAACACCACTTCATTCACAAGCCTTTATCCCCATCACATCAACTCCTTCCTCACTGGGTTCAGGAACCTCATTCACATATCTCCAAAAATCATTCACTGCAATTGCTTTATCCTCTGTTCAGCCTTGGTGCAGGCCAGACACAGAACTCCAGCCTATCAACAACCTCAGGAGCCAACCTCTTCCTCAGTGCCAAGTAAAGTCTCTAGATTCTGTTACCACCTGGGCCTGTGCTTTTCCTCTCATGTGCAGTTTGGTGCCCCCAGGTCACCAGGACTAAGTTTGCCCATGCTGCTTTAGCTCCACAGTTCCTTTGTTTATCAGGGGGTACTAAAATGAGAAGGATAATGAAGTATCCCTTTGTTTTAGCAGTCTGTAAAACTTCATACTGAGAATAGCAGTTCAATTTTTGTTTCAAGAACAAAGTGTTCTAATTATACACTGACATGCCAAATACATTAAAAAAAAAAAAGAGGAAAGAGGCAGAGAAATGCCAAAGAAGTTACTTTTTGCCACTAAACAACTGCACAGGAACTTGCACAAGGCCACAGAGAGTAATCATTTTAAATTAAAATCAGTAGAGTTGGAGGCTTTAAACTGCCACTTCCAGTGCAAGTAATGAATCACTTCACAAAACATACGGCATAGCTGTGGCTCATGAGCAGCCTCGGAGGAGGGAGCTGTGCTGTCAGGGACTCTGCACAGACAGCTCACAGCAGACTGCCACACAGGCTGGATCATTTGTAGTGGCTACTCATCAAAAGGAAGGCTGAATAAGGCACAGATGGCAAGACAAACCACAATACATCTCTGATCAAACCGTATGATCCACCCAACAGTGTTTCTCGCCATGAAATGTCACTCTCTGTTCATTAAGGAGGGCTGGTTCCAAGAACCTGCCCATACAAAAGGCTGCAGCACTGAGCTCCAAGTGCCCTCTCCATTTCCTGTAATTATCACTGACCACTAAAGACCTCTGAAGCACCTCTGAAGTAATTAAGCAAGTGTTAAGCATTCTCAACATATAGAAACTCAAAGCTTGGCACAAAGCAGAATGTACAGCAGACTGCTGCTCATGGGGAAGATCCATCTGAGCACACAGAGAAAAATAGAACAACAGTGACCATTTTCCTCTCCAGCTATCAGCCAGTTCAAGGGACACAGCCTTTTGCAGACTTCCTTTTTTCACCCCCAGCAATTAGTTTCAGACACACAGTCTGCTGAGTTAGAGGAAGTCCCCTCAGTAAGCATTTTGGCCAAAACAGCTCCCTAAAAACCGTTGCACCAGCTTTTTGCCAACACAGAAGAGATGAACCTTGCTGCTGACCTGTGACTTTGCTAACCCACATTTCCTAACCTTGTCTCATGTCAGCCCCAAAATTTGGGACATTGCTCAAGGTCCCAGCTCACACTTCCAGAGGGGAAATCAGAGTGCAGATGCCACTTCTCTATGAGTGACAATCCCAAGGCCATTACAGCCAGTAGGGTCTGCTCAGATGTGTACAACTGGAAAATTCAATTCTTCCATCTGAGAATGTCCAGATATTGCAGTGGTTTGAGGAAAACCTGCTGGTCTCCTACTACTTTTGATTTGCTTAGAAAGGATATTAAATTTATTTGAAGACAATACTGCTCAGAAAGAGACAGACCTTTGGCTTCCCACTAAAGAACTTTTCAAGCCATAAATTAGAACATAAAAGCAAAAGAGCATTTCACTGGACAGATTATAAATTGGTTACCTAATGAGTCCCAGTGTTCAACTAAGGACAGGTATCTTCAAGCAAGTGGAGGATGAGTTCCTAGTGAAGTTGGATTCCTGGCATCAAAGTAAACATTTTCATGGTGGTTCTAAAAGAAAAAAAAAAGTATTACTGATAAAAAACCCATCATAGAGAGATTGAGAAGGCAGCAAGTGAGCAAGAAGTTAAATCAATTATATAATTCAGTAATATAGGAGCAAGAAAACAAGTGCTGAACAAATTTCAGCTGAGTTTACAGATACATAGAACTTTAACTTGATCCAAGAATCAATCTGTATCAGAGGGAGGGAAGGGGAGCTATCCTGACATGGGTTTGAAAGCACAGCAAGGAATTATTTGCACACAGTATTCTACCACAGCACCCCAAGCATGGCAGCGAATGCAGTCTCCAGATAAAGATAAATTAACATTTTCTTAGGCAGTCATATTGCCCTTGTGCTCAGAAAATACATGACTGATGAAGCACCTAGAATAAATCCAAATTTCAATGAAGGAGCTAAGGGCAGCAACAACAAGAACAAACCCAAATCTGTCAGAAAATACCCCTTGCAGGCAAACACTCTGCAAGCTTTGTCTGCAAGGAGCACACAGAAGACACTGTTATCAGTGGCAGGCCTTGCCCAGGACCTGCAGTTGGGAACAATCACCAGGCTGGAGGACAAAGCCACAACACAAGGCAGAGCCTGGAATTCACAAACCCAGCAAACATAAGATATTAACATCAGCAGAAGGTTAAACTGCACTGCAAAAACTTAACTGACACCAATGAGGCCTGCCTGCCAAACCTCCTAGAAAATCAGCCAGTCCCCATAATTAGAAAATTAATTAGGTACCACCCTCTTGTTTATGTCAAGAACAGTCTGAAGAGATAATTGCAATGACTCCTTCTCATTTTATGATCTCCAGTTACTGAGACCATTTTTAAGCAACTGAAATATTTATTCAGTGTGATTTGGTATGTCAAGGAAGGACAAGCCTGAATTCGGGTGCACACAATACTGGAAGTAAAAGGAGAAATACAAGAAAGAAGGTAATACTGAAACCATACAGGTCAGCACACAAACCCTGCAGCCCCAACCACCACTGCTGGGATCTGGAGGTGGAAATTCTGCAGTTACCTCAAGTTCTTTCAATACCCTTTCTTATAAGAAATCCCTTTTCAATACATGGAAGAGAAAAAGAATCTGTTACTTTACTTTTTGCTCAATTTTAGTAACAAAGCAAAAAAAATCCAATTCTAGATGGCAATTTTAATGGTATTTTGTAAGGGTTTTCTAGACTTCATTAAGCCAATTAATTTTTTAATAGGCATTAAAGCCAACAGTGTCCACTTGGTAACAGAGTGGAACTCCAGCAGAGAGCTTTGCCCCAATCAGTGCTGGACATCTCTTTAGTTTAAATAAGGCCATCATTTGAAGTCACATTTTTAGTCAATGAATCATGGTGAAGCTAAAAAGGGAAAGCTACCATTACAGCAAAATTGTTGAGGATGAACTGTATAATATTCCAGTTCCTCGCATTTTCATGTGCATTTCCACTGCTGCATTCTCAAAGGGAAAGATTGCAGCTTCTCCCACTGCTCACCAAGCAATTCTCAGCACAAAACTGGAAATCCACCACAGGTACTTGACCTCTGATATTCTTAAACACCAGAACTGCAAGTGACCATCCCCAAAAGAGACCAATCTGTCTGATCAAATTGAAAACATTCAGCAATTTCAAAAATATTCAGCTATTACTGACCTTGATTTCCAAAGCAAGGAATTTCCAGCAAATCAGGCTACAGAGACACCTTAAAGTTTCCACAATTAACTGTGCAATTAACAGGTAAGGTAAACATCCTTGTCCTACCTCATGTCATGAGGACAGGTGCTGTTAATTGAGCATAACTGACTGTAATTTTTTTCAATATTCCAGGCATTTGCACATTACCTGGAAAACACTTTGGGTTCTAGTCACACTTCCATGTTTTCCTTAGTTAGAAAAAATTCAGCTGGACTAAAGAACTATAGATCCTTTCTTTTCTTTAACTAAAAGTTCTTGGATTTTCTGCTCCAAAAGGAGGAGTTCTGAATGGACCACACAAAAATTACAACACATTTGTTACAACTCTTTGCAATCAACCCTGCAGGGAAGTTACTGCCGCAGAGTGCCTGCCAAAGGAGAAGCTGGGCTGCAACGCAGTGTAACACAGGAAAAAGTCAGAGAAATCACATTTGTTACAGGCAGTCCCTTCTCAGGTAGCTGCTCCCAGGACTCTGATCCCAATCCCTGCCCTAAAGCATCCCTGGTGCAGCCTCACTTCCTGTGAGTGACTCAAATGCACAATCTCACCTCAAAACACAGATACCTTATCAGGCTTTCCAGTGATGTTAGATGTTATTCCCTTATAAAAAGCGTGATGTCACAGAGTTACAGATGCTCATGAGAGTGTGACTCAGAAAATGTGGCCCAGCTGAGGAATCAAGACAAAGCAACTGAAAGGGTCAGAGATAAAGAATGCAAGCCAAAAAAAAAGAACCTTGGGGGTCATTCTACCACCTTTTGTAGTTCTCTTAATTTTTTTCCTTAACAGCACTACAGCTGTCAGCAAAGGAAATAAAAGTTTTCACTGCTCTAATGTTGCATTTACACTGATGAGAAATTTTCTAAATAAACTTTAGGCTGAACTTTCGTGTGAACAGAATGTACACATTTCAAAAACAGCTTTAAAAACACTTTTATTGTTTAATATCAATGGTCTTTATAGAAAGGGCAGATTTTTCTGGAATCTGCATTGAGTTTCATTTGGTAATCAAAGACACACAACACAATAAAGCCTTGAGAAAAGCAACTCCACAAGCCACGCTTAAGTCACTTGATACACAAGAAAACAATATTCTACAGACAAAACCTCTGAATTTTCATTTTGTGAAATAAAGACATTCCTAGTCCTTCCTATTAGAAAAAGAAACCCTTATCAGCACCTCGGGCTTTACTTCTCCTTGATACTAGCATAAACAGGCCTCGTTTCTCAGAAATGTGATAAACACCTTCAGCCTTCAAAATCACACAAAAAACAAGCCAAAACCATTTTGTTGAATCTGAGTCTTTCATTCTTTTCCTTGACTGTTGAGATAGTGAATACTGTTGCATTTTTTAGGAATTTTTCCTTTTTTAAAGGCCTAGGACATGCAAATCCTGCCCTTTGACCTTCTAGCTGAGGAAAGGCCATATTTAGCCTCAGTGTGCATGTGAGTCAAACACGTTATTCATGCACAGGATTATCCAAGAGGTCTAATGTTTGAATCACTATGGGTCAGAAAACTGTCTGCACAGAGTATTCCTTTCTAGGTGAAAACCTCCTCTGAATCTTTCATCAGTTGCATTTGCTCTTCCTAAATTATTCAGTTCCAGGGGCGTTTTGGGTAACACAGAGAAGCCCAGACCTGGGAGTCTTCCCACTGGGAATGGACAGTTTGTGCAGGCAGCTGTCACTGCCAGAGTTGCAACATTCAACGTGTGAAAAAGCTTTTTGTTGAGACAAACGTTCAAGCACAGTAACAAAAAAAACCCCAACCAAACAAAAAAACAGAACAACAACAACAAAAATCCCCCAAGCCCCAAACTGCACAGTTCTACAAAACACTTTGCATTACTGCACTAATTCCCAAGTTTTATGTGAATAATTAAGGATTAGAGATTGAGGAAGTAGCCTCAGATGCATCATCCTGAAAAGCACAGTGTTATCGGACTTCAGATGTAGGGCAGGCAGAAAACCCCAGAGCAGTGCAAAGACAAAACAAACCAAGGTGAACTCTTTTTTTAAAAAAGCCACAATGAATCTTGGAGCTAATATGAATACTCTTTAAAAGCTCCCCAGGCTGCTTCCCCTACATTAAATGGATTTGCTCCTGACAAGATTCTGAGTTAAAGACACCCAGGGCTCACTAAAACTCGCTGGGCGTGACACCAACATCCTAAACCGGAATGCAAGGTTACCCCACGCTGTTACTTTAGGGCAAGTTCTTCAGCCCTGGATTCCAGCTAACAGGCCTGAAATCAAAGAGCTCCTAATTACCCATGACAAACTTATTTGCAAACAGCTTGGCAGACACACCGATACCGATCCACCTCTAGGAGTACCGTGGGAGGCTGCTGATGACATCTTTGAAAGGATAATTGCATCTGCCAGGAGCTTGAGATCGTCTCCAGCCCTTTGCTCCACTGGCACCCATTTCCAGAAGGTGAAATCAAAGAATGCTGAGCTCATTTGCATCCAAAGTGCTTCTCGCTTTTCACAAACACAAATTGCAAATAAATTTTGCCAAAATACTTCCAGAGTAACAGAAAACAACGCTAAAATGATACTGGGAATTCGTCTTCCACCAGGATCACACATACATGTATCAGAGCTACGGCCAGAATTGGCATGAGTCAGGATAGTAGTCCGATACTTTTAGTCGAGAAACATGTAACAAAGCATGTTCCTAGCTTGCAAAAGTTTAACTTCCCAGAGATTGCAAAACAAAGCTTGCCAAAAAGACAGAGCACTACCGACATCCACACAGCAAGAGGCACGGTTCAATTGGCAATGACAGTCATCTCGATAAAGCACGACCCCAGCACAGCAGCACCAACTGTCAAGAGCTGCCCAAAAATAACACAAAGAAACAAAGAACCCTGAGAGTTTTAACGAATTTTTTGAAAGATCACGAGATATTTGTCTGAAAGATTATAGGCTGTTCATACCGAGAGTCAGAGACGTACACGAGAAAGCAGAACACTGTGTGACTGAAAAATCACAAGCAGGAGACGGAAAAAACCAGGAGCTGGAAGTAGCACAGTGCCCTGCTCAGAGAGCGAGCAGGCTCTGCCCGAGAGACGGGAGGCACAGCCGGGCATCAGACACTTCCCTTCCCTTCCCCTGGGCACCGCAGCTCCCCGGGCACAGCTGGCACAAGGTCAGTCAGCAGCACCGCATCTGCCCCGCGCCCGGCACAGCCCCCGGCCCCGAGCACAGCCGAGCTCCCGAGGGCGTCCCGGGGAACCGCTCCGGCCCCGGGCTCCTGAGGGCGGCGGCGGAACCCCGCGGCTGCCCTGGCCTGGAACCGACCCCCAGACACCCCCTCAGAACCGACGCTCACACGCTCCCTCACATCTGTCCTGAGGCACCGACCCTCACAGATCCCCTCAGAGCCGACCACCACACGCCCCCTCAGAACTGCCCCAGCCGCTCCAGAGCGCTCGCTGCGAGCCCCGGTCCCTGCGAGGCACCGCCACAACAGCG
>VXBU01008269.1:653716-711537 GCA_013400315.1 Bombycilla garrulus
GAGGGGCCCCCCCCCCGCCCGGCCCCCCCCCCGCCGCTGCCTCGGCACCATGTCCGCGGAGGGCGGCGACATGGCGGCGGGCGGAGAAACGCCTAAAGCTAGGCGGAAAGGTAGTGTGGGGTGAGGGCAGACCCGCGCTAGCTGAGGCGGGAGNGCCGGGCTGAGGGGGATCCGACCGGAGGCGGGAAGCGCCGCGCTGGGCCCGGCTGAGCTCTCATTGCGTCTCTTTCAGGAGGAAGAATCGTGCAGTCTCGCTACCTGCAGTTCGATAAGAAAGGCAGCAAGAAGGTGCCGGGACTGCCGAGTTCAGGCGTCTCTCAGCGAAAGGCGGACAAGGTTTGAGGGGCGGCTTGGACGTGTGACAGCGAGACCTGGGGGAAAACCGGCTCTGCTGGGGTTGTGATATGTTACTAGGTGGGAGCTTGGGGCTGTACTCGGGAGACTTGCAAAGCACCAAGGTGCCCTGGGATTTATTTGTTTATTGTCAGCATTGAAGTTGAAGGTAAGATGTATTGATGCTTATGTTCTGTCTTAGCTGTTCCTTTATTTTTAGGATGCTTCGTCACGTTCCTCTTCATCAAATAGTCTTCTGCCATCTTCTAGAACTAAAGCAAGATCGGGTCTTTCTCAGAAACACAAAACTTCTGCTGGTAGGTTTCACCAGTGTTCAAAAGCTATTTTTTTGTATTTCCAGCCTATGAAACTCTTAACAACTCTAAGGTATTGATATTTTGTTTTACTTGCATCACTGGCAGTTATTATTTCCATGCGAAGGAAATTAAGAAACTTGATGTGGGACTAAAACAAAACAGGTCCTGGCTCTGGAACTGAGTGATTGGGTCTTTCCTGCCTTTTGTACAAGGTTTTGAGTGGTTCTTTTCCTATGCCCTCACCATTACTCTTCTTTTATTGTTTGATCTTTCTGTTAAACCAAAGGTGAATGACTGAAAATCTCTGTCTGCAAAACTATCCATTTTTATTTCTTTTGTTACTACCAATGACTCCTGTCTGGTATTACTTGTGGGAGTCTGCCCTGTCCCAGGCAATCTCATAGTGTGTAAAAAGTCCTTCTCTCCAACCTGCCTTGCTGAAGAAGCACTCTGGAATCTTTGCCTCTTGGTCTCAAGGTTGTTTTTATTATCGTATCTAGTACAGTTTCTTTCTGCCTTGCAGCAAGCTTGCCCTGCAAGGGAGTTCGAGGCACACTGCTGCCCCCGAGCCTGGGCTGTCTTTTTATACTATCAACTATGTATTTAATGTTTACTATTAATTTCCAATCCGTGACCCTTACATTACATTGTCCAACTTTCTAACAAGCCAATCCAGAAATGCCACCCTGGCTTAAAGATGGATGGCAAGAAGAAGAGATAACATGCCATGTGTAAAAATTCTCCATCTTGACTCCCAGACCCCCCTGTCCAGAATATCAAACCTCCCTGGACATGGCTCCAAACCTTTTCATCTATAATTATTACTATTTTACTGTTTAAACTCTGGTGACTTGCAGTTCTTATAAGTTGGTAATTTGTCCCATGGATTAAAATCAAAGCCACAGGAATTCCTGGTGGCAAACAAGGGTCTCTGACTCTCCTGCCAGGGCTAAAAGCCTCCTGGGCCAGGGCTCAGGTCATTCAGAGATGCCACAGGAACCCCCTGAATTCCAACATTACTGACTGTCCATGGTTGTCTCCACAGATACCCAGTTATTGAGACAAATTATTCCCTTGTTTTCTGTGAATTGGGACCTCAGAGGGCCTCACTTTATGAGCTTTAGTCATAATAATTTTCCATTCTGGACACAGTTCCAGGTAACTCGGTACCATTCTGGTAACTTTCTTGGAGGTTCAAAAGAAATAGGTTTTTAAGGCTGTTCATTTAGTTCTAATTCTTTTAGTCTGATAACAGCTTCTTTTTACAGTTGTTGACCACAGCTTATTAAATCAGAGTGGTTTTGAGAAGAGTGACTTGCAGTCCACTTTATTAGATGAAGGAAAAAAGAAGCTACCAGACCTTGATATTTCTGCTATTAATGGTAAATTTCTATTCACACATAATTTCTGGGTTTTTAAAAAATTTTTAATGTATGTGCTGAAACTTGGGGATAATAAATTGTTGTATTCTTGTATATTCACCAAAGGATTTTAAGCAGAGGTACTAAAACCTTTGGTGTTTAAATTAACCTTTCCATTTGTAGTATCTCTTGGGTTCTCTGTTTTTGTTTACAGTCCAAAAGTAAAGAATAAAGTTAAAAATTAAAGAATAAAGTACTCTTGAGTCTTTGTTCCTGGAACAGGTGGGTATCAGCCCTTCTGAAACGTTGATCACATTTGTTTGTCACTTAAAGCTAAATGCTCATGTGATCCATATCTGCTCATGGATATATCAGAGCCAGAAGCAGAGCACAGATCTTTTTAGTGGTACACACAATAATTTTGAAATTATCTCTGCCTTTAAAGAACCTGGTGGTTTATTGACCCACCCAATAGACCTCAACAGAAGAGCACACTAACTTTGCTGTTGTGATACAGATAAAAGTGACCCCAAGAAGAGTTTTTATCCAGAATCTGCTTCAGAAGGAGATTCAGAGACAAAGAAAACAAGTGGAGCGACTGATGAGGTGAGTGTAAGGATATTTATTTTAAAATTAAGATTTTCTGTTTATCTTTAATCTGAATTGCAGCTGAGGTCCTTCCTAAAGCCTCTTTGCAGAAGTCAGTTCTACTGCTGGCAGTGTTTGGTGTGTTGATCAGATACCTGGACACTGCCAGAGCTTTCCTTCCATTTCTTGTGGTAAAGAATTTGTTCCAGTTATTGCATCTCCTCAGGTGGATTCTTCTGGCATTCCTGCCCATACTTTTTAATTATATCACATTAAGTATTTCCTGGCATTTTTGTTCTGAGAATTAACACTGATTCAATGTAATATAAAGTGCTTTATTTGGGGTTCTCATTCAGTGTAGCACTGGAACTGCAAATTCTCAGAATTATGAAAATCTGCTGAAAGTATTATAAAAGGTGGTGGAGCAAAGAGCTGTATTTAATTAACTTTTTTTTTCATTGAGCTGCCCGTTGGCAGTGATGATTCCAGGCACAAATTGGACTATTGGTAATTAATTTGGTAATTAATTTGACCACTGAAAAAACAATGGTTAAAATACCGGACTTGATGTAGAATATTCTTTTCTTTTCTGAAGGAAGCTGATTCTGGTGATCTGATGGCAGAGCTGGAATCTGAGACCCTGCTTTTAACTTACCTGAGAATAAGGGTGAGAATTGGTCAAGTATTTGGTGTTTCAGTTAGAACTTGATATTGAGGAATGATTTAATTTCTTAAATGCTTCCTGACTGTAAAAGTTAGGATTTTATGACTGTGTATGTTTATAACTTGTAAAACCATGGGACTTGCTATGAGACCTCTCAGAGTGGATTCAGTGCCAGTTTATTAAGCTGGTGCTGGTTTATAGGAATTAGGGGGGTGCAGAAGTTTTGAGATAGCTGTGAGTGTCTGGAGTAGAAGTTTGTGGCAGTGATTTTGTTCCCTCAGTGCTGTGTGTGTATTTTCTTTTACAAAGAGGAGTGGGGATGGGGCAGGAGTCTTGAGAGGGTCTATAACTCTTATTTTCTTTGCTTGCTGTGTGATGTGAGGTCTCCTGTTCATTAGTTGAAACTCTTTGATCTGGTCTGAGGCTTGCATTTCTTTATTCAGAGTGTGTTAATTGCTCAGATATAGCATTGTTTAAATTATCAATATTTTTGGGATGTAATAGGCAGAAAAAAAGGTTGCTAGGATGGAGGCAAAAGCAGAAAAAAAATTGCTAAAGTTGTGTGAAGAAAAGCAGAGGGAACAGAAGAAGCTCTGGGAGCTGCAACGTGAAATTCTGCTCGAGGAGAGAGAAGAGAAGCTCAATGAAGCATTAGACAAACAGGTAAGTTTTATAGGATGAATGCTTCTCTGATAGTTACACACACTCATTTATCAAGTAGTGCTTCATCCAGGGGAGATTTCTCTGCTTCCATGGCCTGCAGGGGTACAATTTTATCCATCTTAAAGAAAACAAATATCTCCTTCCTGTAGAGGCCTGCAGCACCTGAGCAGGGGCCTTGTCACTGTTGAGTTGCCCCTTGTGGAAAGGCAGGAGGGAGAAGCTGGAGCTCTTGGGCAAGGGCAGAGCTTGCAGAGGCTGCCAGGGCAGGCTCTGGGTGATGCTCAGGGGGTGGAAGTACCAAACCCATGGGAACATCCCACCCATGGGCAGCTCCAGGTATTGTTAGAGCTGAGATGCCACCCCTTAGAGAGAAGTGAACACCTTCTGTTGTTTATTTGTCTTGGTTGTATGTGCTAGCCAAAGTAGTTCTGGTCTAATTGTAAGAAGACAGATTTCTAATTAATAATTAATGCTTGAATAATGAATTTTCAAAACTAGATCTCTTTGCTTTTTAACAAATAGGCATTGCAAAAATTGAACAAGGCTTTTGGAGACCACCCTTGTTAATTACAGTCAGATGATCTGATATAAAACCCTTTGCTGGCCGTGTTGCCAATATCTCTGAGCTACAGAAGCAAGGGAACTGGTCCTGAGGACGTAGACGAAAACATTATCAAGAGATTGATAGGATTATTGTACCACAGACTTCTTGAATTCAATACACATTTCAGAGTGGCATTTGTTTTTATCATGCAGTATATTTTGTAGTGAGCCAGGTGTGCAGTTCCACAGATGTGCTTTGCAGAGGTGTTGTTCAGCGTGTGTCTCTTTCAGATAGAGGCTCTGTCTCCCCTCGTTGCTGTCTGTGAACAGTTCAAAGAGCAGTACAAGAGCTTTGCAGCTTCCCTGGATGCCACGAGACACGAATTACCCATAAAGAACATCCACATAGAAGGAGATAAGCAAGCCTACCTTGGTATGAAAATCTGCTTTATCAAATCTGCTGTCAGTTATAGTGAGTTAATGCTAAAAAAGCTTCTCCCATTGTTACTGCTACATCTGGAGGAACTTGGTGTGCTCTTAGAGCCTGTGTGGGCCCTGGGCTGCAGCAGTAATCATGTGTTGTGCTGTGTGTAATCCTTATCTCTGTTTAACTACTTCACTACACAGCTTTTTATCTTGCAACAGAGAAGAAATTTCTAAGTTAGCTCAGTCTCCATATACACCTTCTTTAGCAGGTTTCTATATATTTGAACTGCATTCATGGCATTCCTCCCCCTTTCTTTTTCCTGCTGTGTAAATAAGCTGTAGGAGGAATGCTGTGATCTTTCTTGTTTCTGTGTTTGAGGGACAGAGTCACCTGGGCAGACTTGCTCATGCTTCTTGTAGAAACGGAGCTTAAATATTATTGTGTGCTGTCTTGAATCAGAGAATATTTAATAAATCAGTATATGCATTTTGTATTGAAGTCTGGACAAAAAGTTACATTTTTAAACTGCTGGTTTGCAAAAAACAAAATTCTTAAATAATTTACAGTGTTCTTGTACTTTTAAGCCAAATGCAAAACATTTATTGAAGGACTTAGAATTCTTGTAAGAATACTTGAAAGGAATAGATCAATTTTTTTGTTTGTGAATGTTGAATAAAATGACTGAATAGATTTCATGTAGGGGATACATGCCAACAGCAATACATGAAACTGGCCAAGGAATTTTGGGTGTCTAAAACTTGTTTTTTCTCTTAAAAATCTTTGATGTACTTTAAATGAGAGTCTGATGAGCAATTTTAATAGCCTGTTCCTTGTGCTAGTCACAGCAGTGAAAAATAATTTGGCTATCATGGTTTCATGGTGTTTTTGTGAAAGCTGAACAATATTTTTTGTCATCTAGTTCACCTGTCTCTGGGTTACTCCAGCTGTTAATATCTTGTTTTAACTGCTGCCACTCTCGTTTTTAATAATAACCTTTTAACTTCTAATCTTCCAGATGAGCTGGAAAAGCAGTTAACGATCACACAGGAGCTTCTGACAAAAGTTACACCAAACCACTCAGAGGACAGTGCAAAAGCACTTGATGCACTGAAAGAGCTTCAAGAAGTGTCTCAGCAACTGAGCAAAGGGCTTCAAAGGTAATCACAACAATTGGGTGGGAAGACTCGTTGACTTACTATTCCGAGGAAAATCTGCCCTTGCCAGAACACATCCAGAACTCAGACTGGGGGAGGGTTAACTGAGGGTTTGGTAGCACTGAGTGTAATTCTCTTTGTAGCAGCCATCTGTGTTTCTGTCCCTGCCTTGCCTGCAGTCACAGTAGGATGTTTGGGTTGGGTTTGTACTCCAGGGGAACCACTTCAGTGTGCCATTCTCTGACATTTCAGCTGAGAATTTCACTGAGCAAGAATAGACTTGATAAGTTTAGGTATGTAGGAGTGGAGAAACCCAGGAGACAGAAAAGTGAGCTGCAAACTGTCTTAAATAACAGCCCTGCAAATGTGTCATCCTTGGGAAGGCACAAGGAGCACAGAGAAGGGTTTTCTCAACTATTGTGACAACAAATGCAAATCGTGACTGGAAGGATGAGGGAGAGATAAAGCATGACTGATGTCCTTCCCTTCCTTCATTGCCCCAGAAGAGATTACAGTTAAAATCTTTAAAGATTAATAGACCATTAAGCCTCTCATCTCCCCCTCCTGCCAGCTGCCCCATCCCTCCCCCCAGTTCTTGCTTTTGAGAAGAAAATTCACATTTTACATTTGTTTTCTTCTGGTGGGACCTTGCTAGGAGAACAATGCAGATGTACAGGCATGTAGTCTTTGGGCTACAGCAGAGTTATTGTCCTTCAGAGTCACTGATTTAGCTTCATGTGTTCCAGGAGCTTCACAGATGTGCAGAACCTGTCGTTTGAAGTCAGTAAAGAAGTTTCTCTGCATAACCAACACCTGTGTGAAGAGACTCATGGAGTTGATGTTGTGAAACGCTGGTATTTCGACTGAGTTTATTATTGTTTTACTACTGGTAGTACTAACTCAAAGCCAGCAGACTTTTTTTTTCTTTTTACTTCTTGTGTGGACATACAGCTTGCCCAGTTTTTCAGTGAAGCCAGCAGCAGGGGTGCTCACTGACACAGGAATTGGAGTTTTCTGCAGGCTGTCCCACAGGGAGACGTCGCTGCTCACTTTTAATGGGGATTTCTTTGCCAGGTTCTCCCTCCCTTTCTGCTTTGACAGTGCTGAAAGGTAAATGGTAAAAAGTCCTATTCCTGGCAAGTCTGACCTGTGTGGTCATCCACAGCCTGAGTGCTGGTTGCTCACTGAACAACTTCTGCAGGAATTCTGATTTGTCCCATTTCTGAATGTGCTGGGTGGGTACAAAGCACTTGTGTGGGAGGAGCCTGGTCACTTTTAATAAGTGAGAAGTTTTGGTAACTGGTTGTCTAATTGCCTTGTAAATAAATTATTGAAATCACAGATGCTTTTGTATAAACTTGACTCCTCTTTAAGGATTTAATTATTTTTAGTAATAAAGACTATTTTCCATTGCTCTAGCAGTAGCTTTCAAGTTTGAATATGTTCACTGATCTCCTACAGCAGCTTTTGTTTCCATCTGGGCTTACTTAGGGCTAATAGTGCACAGTCCAGTGATGCACTTGTACACACCAAGAGGTCCCAGAGGTCAGCCATGAGCCCCCCAAGTGCTGAGGCCAGAGTTTTGGGAATGGGGAAAAAAACCCCAAACCTGATTGTTGAGTGCATGTGCTGTGCTGGGAACATACACGCCACATTTGGTATATTCAACATCCTTTCCTTTTCTTACATGGAATGCATTTTTCTGTGGAAGACATGCTGTAACCTGTGCTTTTTAACCTGTGGAACCTCGTTCTGTGGTGTTTTTTCACATTTTTAGCTTAAGCTGTGTCTGTAAGGCTTTTTGGCCTACTCCTAAGATACCTGGAGTATTATCCTTGCACTCCTTCAGGCTTTTTTCCTGGCACTACTAAAGGTCCAACTAGATTCTTGTCTCCTTCTATTAAAAATTAGGAGTAAATTAAGTAACTGGATCAATAGGTGTGCCTACCCATAAAACAAACTGTTCAGAATCTCCTTGCATACAACATCAGTGTCATTTTTTTAGAGCAGCTTCTCTGTGAACCAGTGTTATTTCAGGATCTCCATCTGTTATTTCTTTTTGCATGCACCTGGTAGTTCACCTGTGTGGCTGCAATCCAGCACATCAGCAGTAGGTGCTGAGGCAGCTGGATCGAGCTCTGGAGCAGGAGCATGAGCTGCAGCCATGAATTTGGCCACTGGATGGGGAACTTTGCCCAGCAAAGTCAGCTTGGCTGTAAATGTGTGGGCTGGGTAGGTTTGGTGGATAGAGATGTGGGTAGAAATGCTGCAATATGATGAAACTGTTTTGGATTATTGCTGAGCTGTGTGCCCTCACACCTTTTCTTCCTCTATGATCAGTGTGTAAATTCTAAGATTGAAAGTTGGGAAGGGTCATTGTAAATACGAGAGGAGAGGGATGAAATTGAAATCAATATTGTAGTGTCTGGGTAGTAATGTCTCTGGACAGGCATATCAGAGTGTCTTTCCTAGGATTCCTTAATGGTACACCTCACTGATGGTCTGAAAAATTATTTTTCTTGCAAGAAATATTTTTAAATTAAACCCACCCTTTTCAGTCAAGTGACTTTCTGCCCTTGAGATACTTTTGGATGTGTGTACCTACACCCAAACGTTACTTAAGCAACGGCCAGCAATGCAGATTTTCCCTCTGAAAAGCAGTGGAATGCTGCTGGTTGTGCCCCCGGGGCGGTGCTTGCTGTGAGCACAATTCCAGGCTGTAAATCTTGCGGGGGCAGTAGTTCAGTCCCGCTGCTGCAGGCGGCACTCGCTGCACTCCTTATCCTCCCACCAGGCACAGGGGAGTCCTGGGGCTGCAGCCAAAGTGCTGCTACGGAACAATTCTGTGCCCGGGGATGTGCACTCATTGTTTCAGAGGAATCAGAAGCATTAATTTCAGCATTCTGGCCATTCTTTAAACTGAGCACTTGTGTAATTCTTTGCACAAATGGTACAACAAGTGTTAGCTAAAGCGGCTCGGTCTCTCCAGGAAAGACTTTTAAAGTAGTTTGAACTGAGATTTTTTTCTTCTTGATTTTTGCAAATGATTTTTCTAAGTGGACCTGTTTTGGCTCTTTGCAGAAGTATTTTAGGCTCCTCCACCTTGAAATAGCCACAGAATTGGCTGCTGTCATTTAACACTGTACAAACAACAACAAAGAACTGCAGAATCACTGGAGCAGGAGCTAAACAGATGTGACACCACTTATTTTGTATTTTCCACTTATTTTCTGACAATGTCACATGCTCTAAATCGGTTGGAATCCTAAACAAATTAAGGGCTCTTTTTATTCAAGTTATGTGTCTTTTTTTTCCCCTGTGGAATTAATAATGTTCTCCCTGCTGTAACTTGTATCAATGTAGATTTAGTTTTGTTTTGTCTGAACTTGTGCAGTACTTATTACCTATTTATTCATCTTTCAGGCCAGAAGTTCTTCTTGACCAGTTGTTAACATTCTTGTGTGTTAAGGTGCTTTTTGGGGGGAAGGGAAGGGATTTTTTTTTTTTTTCTTCCTCCAAAAGCTGAAAGCAATTGTGAATTGAGCCAGGTGGGTGAGAGCCTGGGAGGAAGGGGGAGCCCAGGAATGGAAGTATTTGTCCCTTGCAAAACTCTTGCTTGTTGAAGAAGAGATTGGCAAAGCTTTTAGTCTGGGTTTGCCCTGCAGCTTGCCCTGCCTGGGTGCTGCTGTGGCCACACTCTCCTCAGTGCCAGACCCTGACCAGCAGCTCGGGAGGGCTGAGTCAAGGCATTTTTTGCTGTAATTCCTGTGCTCCCTGCAGTGGGGGCTCCGGGGTCAAGGTGAGGCAGGATCCCTCATGCCCGGGGTGCTGTGGGGTGGAGCTGCAGCTCTGAAATCACCGAGGTTCGTTTGTCCCCTCCCCACACCCCAAACCCCCAACTCTTTGTTCAGGGAGCTGAGCCCGTGCTCATCAACAGCAGAGCAGCTCACGACCCCAGCAGATGTTTCTGCATTTTAGGCTAATGAGAACTTATTGGATTACTGCAGTCTTCCCTGCCTCGGAGTAAATACCACTTTGTTGGAGATCCGGAAATTCATCCTGAATATGATAAACAAACTGCTGGCTGGGCTGGGATTGCCAGGACATGAAAAGAGTTCCAGAGCGGCAGAAGATCTAACAGCTCTGAAATGCACCACTGAGCCACACCAATTAAGAGCATTTCCAGTGATTATGTGAGCATTCCTGTTCAACTCACAGAAATTATTTTGGGTTGTTTCTTCCGCTGCATTTGTGTGTGGTCTGTACAGCAAGCACGAGGTTTGCAGAGTGGGCTCAAATGCCTCTGACCAGTTTCTTTTAAAATATTTCTGTGGTAATATATATGCAAAAACTGAATTTCCAGCTGATTCAAGATCTTCAAATTTCTATGTTATGGTTGCCCCTTCAGATATAAATAATTTTTTAAATTCATATAGACAATGTATGTTTGGAGATGGCCTGTAGGATATAAAAACTTAATTCCTTTGTTTAATATCTCTTGCATATGGGAGGTGGCTCTACTGCTTAGTCTGACTATGCACAAATTGTATTTCACCAGCCATGTAGGAGCTGAGAAGAGAACTGGGAAATTATTTCTGACTAAACTGTGAATGACAGCCCCTTCTGATAAGCACAGCACTCTTCCTTCTAAATCATTCAAAATCCTCCATATGAATGCTTTCCTAGTACTATTTCAGTCACTTTGTCAGGAATTAAAATGTTATATTACTGTGAAAGATCAGGCTCTCCAGATGAATAATAACCATTTTTGACAGAACTATTTAATTATTATGTTCCCAATAGCGTTATCCTGTTATATGCTACTTAGATTATAGTCTTAGTTGAAAAGTGCTCTTTAATTATCTTTTCCTTATAATTTCTTCTAGAGATGTTTGTATTCCTGGGGGGCAGGATCAGTCTGGTTTCTGCCACTCTGTCTGGACTGATGTAGTCTCTCTTACACCATTTTCCTCAGTGCTGGAGAGGTGCAGGAGTGTGGCAAAGTCTGGGACACTTGTTTTGCAGTTATCAGTTTCAGCTTTTGCTATCTCTGTTTGGCTGTCACAGAAACACAAAGGGAGAACAAAACTCAGAGTTAACGAATAGGTGTGGCTTTTTTACCATGAATATAATGCTGTAAAAATTAACTAAGGTCTTGTTCTTGTCTGGTGGTGTGTAATGGCTGAGATGAATGTTTTTCCATTGGGAAAGGGGGAGAAATTATTCTGGAAATTGACGATTTTTTTATTTTTCACCCACCTTCTACTGAAATCTAGTGTGTACAGGACTTAACACAAAACTCAATGATTAATAGCCTTGGGTTTAGTACAGTATCTTTTATGTGCACCATTTACAAGTATTAAAATCTTTAAACAAGTGAGAATTACCTTTTATACCTTTGGATCTGATCATCTGAGTGACAAGTTAGTGCCACCACTCATGCAAGGGCTAATTATTGATGGCATGGTCCTACCACTTGTTTCCTGTGAGTTGTCTCACTGATTCCAATCTGGCAATTGAGGTGGGGGGAAAAAGCAGAAGGATTCCCAACTGAGAGTGGCAGTACTTCAGAATTATTATTTTTTACTTGACAAATCCCTGTCTGATAATTTTCACAGTGCACAGTTTTTTATGAGGTATTTGGGACATGGGGGGGGGTTCCTTTTCCTGCAGAGGGCTGATGAAGCCGTACAAGTGATCAGGGTGTGAACTGTGTCTGGTCAGAGCCAATACAGATGTATTCACACCTTGTTCTCTAAACCCCTGTCCCTCCCTCACCTTTCTGCCACCAGCATGGCCAACATCAATCCCCCACATGCTTTCAAGTGCCTGAGATTCCTCAGACTTTATGAGGAGCAGAATTACGTTTTCTGTAAACGAAATAAAAATCTGAGCTATGCACAGTGCAAGCGGGTGGGTGAATATGGCCCATAGATCTGACTGATGAATAGTTTTTATACATGAGCAGTTCTTACAGAACTTCCTTTTAACTCCTAACCATTACCAGATGTGGGTTGCAGGCGGCTGCTGGAATTCCAACACCTGTTGCATCACACTGAATGGGATTCATTTTGGCAAGCACAGAAAATTCCATTTCAGTAAGTAAATAGTTTGAAATTATATCTAAAGCCTCTTATTTTTTTTCAGACTGAGTTGATTCCAGCCTTATTTACAGGATTGCACATACCTTCATAATTAGAAGATGGTTTGCAGTCTTCAGAGGCTGTAATTGCCTGAGATTTCTTGTAGTCAGTAAATATCAAATGGAAAATCTTCAGTTTAGGAGAAGTCTCTCCTTTAAAAGAGTGAGCAGTTCAAAAGGGCTCTACTCCACATAAGGATGATTTCTATCTGTGCTTTTTGAGATGCAGAAATACACATTTGTGTCTTATTCTGAGGATGATGGAGCTCCATTTCAGAACTGCACTTTGCTGCCTTCATCAATCCATTGCTGAATCCTGCTGCTTGTTCAATTTCTTTACCCAGAGCTTTTTCAAAGCTCTTTTCTGTGGTTGACAGCATGGGTGTTTAGTGGCATTTTGTGGTTTTTTTGGTACATTCCCCATAGACCTCATGTACAAGGCTGTAATGAACCATTTGTGGTTTGCTCTAGAAAGCTCTGGATTGAGTGTAGAGGTAATTAATGAATTAATATTTTTGAAAGCATGATGCTGTTTCAGCTCAAACCTACCTGATTTCTGCCATGCCATGGGAGCAGCAACGGTGCTTCATTTTCATTTTGCCTCCTTTAATACAATCATCACAAAGTTACTCCAGGACACATCCCAATATCCCCTGAAGTGTCACCCTGAGGAGAGGCTGGATCAGTACATCTGCTCTGACAGGGAAACACTGAGACAGGCAGGGTTCTGTGTTTGTAGCTGAGAACAGGAAGAAACTGGAAAAAATATTTGGAGTTACCAGATTTTTTTCTTTGCCTGTTTCAATCTGTCTAAAAACCCCCAAACAAACAAAACATACCCCACCCCAAAATCCCAAACAAACAAAACCTAAACCATTCCACTTTAATATACTTTCTAATAAGTTCCTTCTCATAGTTCCTAACTCATCATTTCCTTGGGAAGTGACCCCTATCCTTCTAGAGTCTTGTCTAATTTGTCAAAAAGTGTTTGTTCTTTTTTTAGGTTTGTTCTGCCTCTCCACAAAAATNCATCTTGTCTAATTTGTCAAAAAGTATTTGTTCTGCCTCTCCACAAAAATGAGACAGTGCTGGTTTAGGATAGATTTAAGTAGGAAAATGTGGCAACATCTCAGGGTGTTACCCATTATTAAAGATAATCTGAATTTATCAAAAAGCTACTGAGTTAGTGATTTTATTTTTAAGAGAGGACATCAAAATGAGTGTCAGTTTCACACAAGATAAAAATCTATGCACTATTTGTGTGTAAGCCAGGTGTAGTGGGGGAAATATATGATTCAAACTACCTACATGGAGGGTTTCCATTAATTGCTGGGGCAAGAATTCCCCTCTGAAGCACATCTGGGATCCTGGTGTGCCTGGGTTTTCTCCAGCAGGGATCTGAGGAATCATTCACTGATCTCTCTAGGCAGAGGGAGATGGCATTTGTTCTGTCATCTCGGCTCTCTGCTCTCGCCTTGGGTTTGCATTTCCCGGTTTGTGCGAGCTCTGCTCTTCCTCGGGCTGGCGCAGTGAGAGCTCCCTCTCCCGTCCCAAACCCCGGGAACCGCGGGACAGGGGCACGGAGCGGGACAGATTAGGAGCTAGGGAGCGAGGAGGATGGAGGAGCATCAGTCCTGGCACTGAATTTTGGGTCGGAAAGCAGCTCCCGGACAGCGCTGCGTGGAGTCCCCGAGCGCGCAGAGGCTCCGTTCCCGGGGCTGGACCGTGCCGCGCCCCGCTCCTGTTCCGCGGCACCTTGGCTGTCGCAGCGCTCCCGTCCGTGGGGCTCAGCGGGAAGGCGAGGAGCTCGAGCGGCGCTGCCGGGGCTCGGCAGCGCTGGGGAAGGCGAGCGGAGCCGGGCGGAGGTGAGGAGCGGCCGGGGCCGGGCTGGGCGCACCTGGGGCCGGGCGGGGCGGCGGGCGGGGCGCGNGCCTCGGGCTGCGCTCGCCGGGAACAAAAGGCTCCTGCTGCCCGCGCACAGCGCCGTGGCCCGGGCTCCCCGGCACCATGTCCGGCTGCGAGCCCCGCCGCGCCCGGGCGCTGCTGCCGCTGCTGCTCGCCCTCTGCAGCCTGAGCGCTGCCCAGCCCCGCCAGCGCCAGTAAGTACCGGGGGCAGCCCGGGGACCGCGGCAGCATCCCTGGCCAGGGCGGCGGGGGAGAACCGGCTCTGCTCGGCCGCGGCTCCGGGGGGGTCGCGGAACAAAGCCCGGAGGGTCGCGGATGGAGCGCGGTGCCCCCGCTTGTCCCCGCCGGTGCGGAGCGCGGGGCAGGGATGGGAGGAAAAGCTGCCGTGCCGTACCTGCTCCAGCTGCTCCCGAGAGCGGCCGCGGAGCTTTTATCTGCCGGCAATTATTTAAGGAATCCGCCTGCTGGGGGTGGCTGAAGGTAGCGGTGGGCGCTCCTGAGCGGCGTGTGAAGCGTATGAGAAAGTGCGGAGAAAGTTCTCTCTGACTTTTAGAAATTGAACCCGCAGCTCTTTTCCAGCGCGTCGAGGTTAATTTTGATTAAAGTTTGCTTTGTTCTTTATCCCCGGTTTATTATAGCCCGTCAGCATCGTGAATAGCTGCATTAACTGAGTGCCGTGGAGAACTTATTCTCACTTGCTTACTAGAAAATATTTCACGTCCTGCCAAGCTTTGGTGTAACCTGACAGAGCTGTTAGTTAAATGTGCTTAAAGGATCTGTCCAGTCCCTGTCAAGTTAACTCTTTGATTGCCAAGTTAAACATTTAATTTTCAAATGCCACTTATTAAGTTATTTAAATAGTTGTATCGAGGGGCTGATACTTCAGAAAAAGTTTCAGCAATTCAGAACAATGTGAGTACATGTGCTTCACATATGGCACTGCAGTGCTGGGCTTATGACAGTTTAAATCTGATCATTTCATCCTGAATGCAGCCAGTACTCTTTCTCCCTCTGCAGCTAAATCAGCTATCTCTCTTACCAAGGATTTGTAGGCTCAGGAGTAACTTTTTATTGTTATTTATCACCATTCCGATGAATTTTCAAGCCTGGCAGCCAGAGGGTTTTGAATCTGCAAGTACCCCGTGCAATTTAACTCAAATGCCACAGAGTTCTGAACTTCCTTTGGGGGGTAATGGGATCTCCATGGCAATGAGGCCTGCTGAGAGAGGAACATGGGCTTGGAATTTGATAAAAGATTACTTGGGGGCTGTAAAACACCATCATCCTCATCCCAAAGTGATAATTAATCATGAGCTAAAGCAACCTGGCTCATGGGACTGTAGAAAGGCATGGGCTGAGAAATTTGGCTTGAAAAGGCATCTGAGGAATTGCCTCGTGTTAAAAAAAAATCCCTTTGGGTAGGGAAAAAACCCCAGAAAGGTGTGTCATGAAGAGAATATAAATGTGTTGCTTCCAGCCCAGTGCATCAAAGAGCTCAGAGCCTGCAATGCTTTTAGCTGACAAGTTCATGGCACGGTGCCATTCACAGAGGAGTGGTGCAGATTCCATTCAGAAACTCTCGCATTGCAGCATCTATGGGAGGTCGTTTTGGGTGGCTTTAAAGCTCTCTGTGTGCCTCCTAAAATAATGCCTTTTGTAAGCTTGCAGGATCTAATTGTTTGAACAAGAATGTGGTAGTAGAGCTGGGAATTCGAGCCCAGTTTTGGAGCTGCAGTTTCTGGGCTGCTTCTGTAAAAACTGCAAGTTCAGGTGTGTTACGTGCACTGAGTCTGACATTTAGAAAGCTCCAAAAGTCAGCTCTGAGTGCCTTCACTTCTCCTGTATGAAGCTGAACTATGAAAATGGAGCTACGTGATTGAGTCAAAAATATCTAAATTGTTTCAAGGAAAGCATTGGCTACAAAACTCTATGAAAAGTTCAGGTACCTCCTTATTCCTTCATGAACTTTAACTCTNGCATTAAACATTGATATATTACTGGTTATATTTAAATCCTAAGGATTTATAAACCATTTGTTGCCACTTAGGCTCTGTTTTTTCATTTATACATATTAGATACAGGCTTAGACTGCTGGTGACAACAAACATGACCCTACAAGGGCAAATCCATGACAGAGTATTTGTTCTTTTCCTTTTTCCACACAAAAAAGCGTCTCACAAATGAAGGTAACTCTCTTGTGGCTGTGTCTTGACCGACCACTTCCAATTGTGCTCCTCAGGGGTTATTTGATTGCAGCACCTTCTGTTTTCCGCTCTGGGGTGGAGGAGGCCATAAGTGTGACCATCTTCAACTCTGTCAAGGAGACCACGGTGCAGATCCAGCTGGTGGTGAAAGGAGAGACGGTGTCACGGAGCCACGGAACAGTGCTGGGTGAGCTCCTGGAGTGCTGAACCTGAGAACTGGTTTAGGAGTTATGCTGTGGGAGCACACTGATACCTCCTAAAGAATTGTTTTAGGTGATAATGGAATCAAACAAATTGATTTGCTGCTGCTGCACCTTCTCAGCTGATTGTGCTGATGTGGTTTTGTTGTGTGTGATCTGGAGCTCGTAAGGCTGATAACTTTGGAACTTATAGAGACCCAATCTAACTGGTACTCTAGAGTTTTATAGTGATTATACTTCCTTTTGATGCCTGAATATTTATCACTGGGGGGCTATAAGTTTATTTTAAAGAAAAATATAAAATCTAAATAATTTCTTCTCTCCAAAATGAGTGCTGAGAACACAAACTCCCCATCTCCAGGACTGGGTGTTGCTGAGAGAGATTTGTAATGTTTGTGTAGTTGGATAAGTCTTTAAAATCCAAGCCAGATACCTCTGTCCTGTGAGTAAAAGCAATGTGATTTGATAATATCCAACTTAACACTGAGTGAATTGACACTGGTGGAAGTGAAGTCCAGCAGCCCTGTTGTACCACTGTCAGTAGTGGTGGAAGCTGTGGTGTAGTCAAGGCAATCAGGCTCTTTAACCCTCATGTTTTAACCCTTCTGTATGTTAAAACTGGGAGTTTATGAAAGCCATTCCGTTTCTTGGAACAGATTGTCTCTGGTTGTGTCCTCCCCTTGATGTCTTTGAAAGTGGCTGACAATTGCAAAGCAATTCAAAGGGAGTGATGCTGACACATGTGGACAGCAAATGCTCAAGAGAACTCCTAGGTATGGCTGCATCCAGCAATCCAAACAGATCCATGAGTGTTTGTTTTGAGAATTGTTTAAGTCCCAAAGGAGACCAGGTCCTTTTTCCAGCAAAACCCTTCTGCAGGCCCAGGCCGCCCTGTGCTGGAACCTCAGCCTTGGGGGTGCTCTCCAAGCACAGAGCACTTTGCGGTTTACACTGGGCAAAAGTTGTAAATAAATGTGGACCAGGTTTATTTTGGAGAACTCTACTGGGTCTGACTTACCCTGCAGATTTTTTACACAGTGCCAGAAGATTACTTCAGGTGAAATCATGAGGAAGGGATACTGCAGGGAGCAGCTCTGTGGTGTGGGGTCTTCCTTCACTCAACTGCAAATATCTAAAATCTTGGTGCCTTACCTTGAGAATAACTCTTGCTCTCTCTCTCTTGTATTTTAGATAAAGGAACAATAAAGCTGAAGGTGAGTGTCAATTTTTTAAAGATATTTTCAGTGAACATATAAGGGAGTTCCCCTCAGCCACATTGAGCATTGCTCTCTGGCAGAAACAAATGTCCCATTCTGGAGGACACAGCCTCCACCAGAGGAAAAGTGGAGAGAGAAAACAAAGCTCAACCATCACAGCTCACCTGCCAGGCCCTTACACCACTAAAGAAAATCAATAGCTTGTGGCTCCACTTAAATTTCTGGTTTGGGGTTATTTTATAAGAATGGCAGTACAGAATTCTGTGTGGGGGTTATGACTTCAAATATTGGCAAAATGGAGCTAGACTAGAAGAACAAGCCCTTAAAAGTATTGGGTTTCTTAACTTAGGACTTAATTTGTGCTTGTCATCTTTGGGATGTTAAAGGGGGTGGTGGAACAAAATATTCAATTGCGATCTGTGTCTGGAATGGTATCAGATTTTTTACTTTGTCACTCTTAATCTGAAGTAATTTTAAAGTACTTATTTCTCTGAGCAGCTGGTTGAACATGTACATGCACACCCTTTTTGTTTTGGGGTTTTTCCCTCTGTTGGCAGAGCTGTGGGTTGATTTCCCCACATAACACACCTTCTGTTCTGGAAGCTGCATATGTAGATCATGGATCAACCATCACTTTGCTGGAGTGATAAAGGGCAGAAGAGAATTTCCTGCCATGTCTTCAGCGTGAATTTACATCCTTTGAGGCTAATATTGTAAAAAATCTAGTATGTCCTTAATTTTCTTTTCACTGCTAACACAGATTTACACCAAAACACAGCAGGTGGCTCTTCTTGCTCATTTCAGTATTAATTACATTCTCCAAAAGCTCACAGGCTTTGCTGTGTGTTCCTCACCTCCTGGTGTGTTTTTTTAGGTGCCTTCAGGCCTTCGTGGACAAGCACACCTGAAGGTTTGGGGCAACAGGCACCTGGCAGAGGAAGGATACATCTTCCACAACTACACCACAGTCACCATCGACAGCAAGGGCTCCTCAGTGTTCATCCAGACTGACAAACCTGTCTACAAACCCAAGCAGAAAGGTAAAGTCGTCCTGGACAATTTGCCAAATGCTAGGGCTGCTTTCAAAGGTGCTTTTAGGATGAGCTCTTGTGTTCAGTCTCAGCTCTGGTGACTGATAAATCCCCTCTTTTCCTTTTCTAGTGTTGATAAACCTCTTTATGGTGACTTCTGACCTGAGGCCGGTCAACGACAGGGTAAAGAGAACTGTTTTCTTTCACACTGTGCAATAAGATGGAATACTTGGTAGCCTGCATTTTATTTAAGTGTACACTTATGCAGAAAGAGAAATGGATTTTTAACCTATTTAGGCATAGCTTTGATAACTTGTTTTATTTGTAATTTAGCTTTTTTCACTTGGTCATAATCCTATTGGAGGAGAGTAGAAACATTTGGAGTGCTGGCAAATAGGAGGCAGCTCTGCCTGAGCAGAGATAAGAATTTTTCAGAGACATGCACCTTATTTAGGTGGTGCAGAGATATGTAAATTATCACTTTTCCAGTTAGATGTCTGAATTAAATGTGTGTTTCTCAGGCTACTTGTAGCAAAGAGATGTTAAAACTCTGTGACTTTGGGTCTCACAGCTTGCTTATGTTGACTCAACACTTCTTCACAAAAAGCAGAAAAGTTGTTTCATAAAGCTTTTTTATTTTTTTTCTTTCAGATTGAAGCTTATGTGGTGGTGAGTATCTGTGTGCCCATCTAGCATGTGTCCTGTAGAGGTACAAGGTTTGTTTTTTAAAGGAACAAATTTGTGCTTTTCCTGTCCTTTATGGCCATTCCCACCCCTAACCTGTGCAATTCTCTATCCCTGATCTTTATCTGATCTCAGTGCCTTGGTTTTTTGCTGTCACCAGTAAATGTCCTTGTTTTCTACTTCAGTTTCAGAAATCCATTCCCATTTTTCAGTCTGAGAAGAATTGACTTGATTCCCTGGGATTTATAACTGTGACAGCCCCACTCCCTCTCCCTTCTTTTCAATGTCCACCCACTCCTGAGTTCATGTGCTGGGCTGACAGAGCAGGGCCACCCTCATCTCTGCACCCAAATTCATGGAAAGGAAAGGGTTCTCCTGTCTTCTTCCTTATGAGGTGAATGACAGGTTCCTTCTGTGTTTAGTCTTATATTTTCTTTTTTTTTTTCCTTTTTTTTTTTTCCTTTTTTTTTTTTAAGCCCTGTGTTTGCCTGTCAGAAAGCAGAAGGATTCACTCTTGTTGAAGATTTAAGGCTGACAAAACCAGCAGGATTAATTTCTTCTGGGTTTGTCATCTAAAATTTGTCTTACTGGTTGTGCAGCTCCCTTTAGGAATCAAGTGTCTCCAGGGTCAGTTCATCCCATCCAGGACTGGTGTCCTGGGACAGGGAAAGTTCTGCTGCTTGACAATGTTTGCTTGTGTGCATGGCTTAGGGGAGCAGAGCTCTCAAATCATTCCAGAAAGCAAATACCCTTGGTAAGGTATTTTTGGGACGTTTTGGACAGGAATTGGTTATATTTGAGCTGTGTACGTTACAAAAGGAAGTTCTTTGTTGCAAACTCAGTTAAATGTATGAGTGATGCTCGTTTTCATTGCCATTTTTCTCATCTCTAAACCACCCTGCAGGATCCTCGGGGGTCTCGGATGATAGAATGGAATAACCTGAAGCCATTTTGTTGTGGTAAGTTCCAGATGATTTATTTTTTTCATCTGTGTGCTGTGATTTGCCTTTGCTTCTGCTTCCACTGAGTCGTGTTCAGTAAGGCTGGCGAGGGCTGGAGAGTGACAGAGTTCACAGGGAGTTGTTTCCTTTTTCAGGCATTGTCAATATGACTTTTCCTCTGTCTGATCAGCCAGTGTTTGGGGAATGGCTCATCTTTGCTGAGATGCAGGGGCACACTTACAACAAATCCTTTGAGGTGCAGAAATACGGTGAGTTGACCTTACCCCAGGTGCATTTGAAAGAACAGAACACTGTGAAACGCTTCCACTTGAGATGAAACACCTGAAATAGTGCATTTAAAATGCCATGAGGAAAAATTATTTGGAGCCACGTATTTCAGGGATGCAGACACTGCTAACTGGGAGCTTTGCTAAGACCACCTTGCCAAAGGTGGTTTTGGTTTGCTGCTGTTGTTGATTGACCCTCTATGAGTTGTTACCCCGATAAATCAGAACCACGGTCATGTCAGAACTGTGGGGACTTTTGCAATGGGCAATGAGGTCTTCTTGAAAAGATTCTCCTCTATTTTTTCTCATTGTAGTGTTGCCAAAGTTTGAGTTGCTGATTGACCCCCCTCGCTACATTCGTGACCTCTCACTGTGTGAAAAAGGAACTGTGCATGCCAGGTAGGAACATGTCCCAAACCAAGTTGCATTGCTGTGGATTGTAGTGCAGTCACTGGCGCTTGCATCCCACCTGCTGCAGACTTTTCAGATGATTTCTAGTCATCATCAGAAGCTTTCTGATGTAAGAGCCTTCAAAAACATGGTAAAAATAACAATCTGGAAAACTTCCTGTGGTGTTGTTTTCTAGATGTACAGGTAACGTGGTAATTGTCTTTAGATAACCAGAAGAACAGAGACCAGGTATTAATCATCTTCTTTTCATTTCAGATACACATTTGGAAAACCAGTGACGGGGAAGTTAATTGTCAATATGACTATAAATGGTGTTGGGTACTACAGACATGAAGTGGGACATCCTGTCCTCAAGACCACCCAGGTGAGGGAGACCATGGACTCACCTGTGATAAAATACCTTCTCTGTTTTCTTTAACATTTATCCCACAACTCTGTTTTGTTGCTGATGGGAGATCAGAAAATAAAGGAGTAAATATTGTAATTGGGGCCAGCATAATAAAATAGTGCTTATTTTTACATGGTGTATTTATGATTTTAGATATTAGGAAGAGGCTCTGTCATCTGGGCTCCCCAGGGAATGGTTCTGGCCCTGAGGCTGCCAGAGCTCCAGGAGCTGCCAGGGATAACCACGGTGGGCTTGTTGGGGTGTCTGTGCAGGGACAGGGATTGGATTTGATCCCTGTGGGTCCCTTCTAGCTCAGGATATTCTGGGATTTGGTGGGATGAGAATTTGTTGGCATAGTTTTAATCTGTGCTAAGAGCATGTGGGGCTGAGGTGACAGTTAGTCCAGACCATGGCTAAGGGAGGAAAATGAAACTCCCTCCCTTCCTTCCTTCACCCACTCCCCAATTAATTCCTCCAATCCTAATCCTTCCAAAACACTGCTGCAAACTCCCATCGGTGCCCGTGCTTTAGATTTGGCTGTGGGCCCTGTCAGGGTGTGAAATGCCTCTTCCCTTTCTGCTCCCCACACGCAGATCGATGGCTCTGCCGTGTTTGACGTGTGTGTCAAGGACATGATGCCAGCAGATGTCCCGGAGCACTTCCGAGGCACAGTCAACATCTGGGCCATGGTGATCAGCTCTGATGGCAGCAAGCAGGTGACCTTTGATGACTCCACACCTGTCCAGAAACAGCTGATTGATATCAAATACTCCAAGGACACCAGAAAACAGTTCAAACCTGGGCTGCCTTACAAAGGCAAGGTGAGATTAAAAGTAGAGCTGTGGACATGTGGCTGATTTAAAGTTGTATTGACTTGATCCCAGTGGTTTTCCCCATCTGTCATCGACTGGAATTACTGATAATTTAAAGCAAATTGTTCTATAAATGCCCCACTGTGCAGGTAGAAGTCACTTACCCCGATGGAAGTCCAGCTGACAGAGTCACCATCCGAATTAAAGCTGAGCTCACCCCAAAGGACAATGTTTATACAAGTGAACTGGTCTCAAGGAATGGTCTGGTGGAGTTTGAAATCCCCTCCATCCCCACAGCTGCCCAATATGTCTGGCTGGAGGTGGGTAAAAGCTCCTTATAGGATTAGCAGACTTTAATGTAACTAATCTTGTCAAACCTGCACTTTATAAACCAGTGCTACAAACAGGAAATCAGTGCCTTTTAGCTTCAGCTTCTGGATTTCAACATAGCAAACACTGGCTTGTTTCTTGCTGCCTGGAGACCTGATGTTGATAACTACTGTGAAAAGATGCTTCTCCAAATACAGCTTCACATGGCAGTAGGGGTCCAATATTTGGGGAGTAAAGATGTCAAGAGCCAAAAGGTGGAAGGTATAAAATGGGAGAAGAGAGCAGAGGTTAAGAAAGAACAAAATGAGCTTTCTGTGGATAACTTTCAGATGTAACTTGTTTGTTTGTTTGTTTGTTTTAAGACCAAAGTGACAGCAATTGATGGAAAACCCTCTGGTGATCAATATCTGCCCAACTACTTGTCCATCAGCAGCTGGTACTCACCCAGCAAGTGTCACATCCAGCTCCAGGCACCAGATAAACCTTTCCAGGTATGTTGGCTCCACATTCCATCATGGAAACCAGTGCATTGCTTGGCTTAAGGTACTCTGTGCCAATTAAACATTTCTGGACATTGCTGCCTCTGGGATCCTGAACTGTTGCTGATTTAACCACAAAGGATGAAGCATTTGAGCCACCAAATAATTGTTGAATGTGGGCTACACAAGGTGTTGAGCAAAACCCCCTTGGTTCTCTGTGCAGCTCCCCATTTCCAGCCCTTTCTGTTCAGAGAGGGGGTGGGTGTAGGCATGGAGAACACTTCAGTTTTTTTGTTTGAATGTGTGTTCTTTGTGCCTCCAGTAACACTCAGACATGGATTGCTTGCTGAAAATGATTGGAAGTGATGTTAGTGGGAGTGGCTGAATTACTAAATACCAAAATTAAGGCTGTGTAGTTTCACTGGAACTTCCAGTTTAAATCTCAGCTGGATCTGTTCAATATTCCACTTATCGGACTATGAATACGATTGTCTTGTCTTCTTTGGTAGGTTTTGTAGGAGCCTCTCTAAAAATGCAATCCTGCCCTGTTGTGATTTCTCTCCTAGAGAAAAGATCTGATTTAACCATTATTCCTATTGCATAATGTTTTCTGGGAGTGTTCAGGGTTTCTTCTTACCCAAGAAAATGTTCTGAAGGTCTGCATATTATTCAGTGGAAAAAAAATTGGGTTTTGGCAATAAGCACACAGAGATTTGTTATCACCGGGTCCGTCAGGTTGATTTCAGACTCTTTGTATCCAAATAAGAGCTTTTTTTTTTTTTATCATTGCATTTCATAGAAGTTTAATGGCTAATTAATCTTTTACAAGTTTCCTGAGGTATGGAAAGGGGATTATACACTGCTAATCTGAACACATTGTTCTTATTATAACCTGATTAGAACTAATTCTTCTGTGGGAAAGCTTGGAGCTGGATGACCAGCTGATGTGGGAACTGTTCCCATGCATTGCCAGCTCTTACTGGGTGTTCCAATTAGCTACATTCATTTTTTAATGAATTGTTTCATCATTTGCACTGGGGAATTCTTAATACTTCAAATATTTGATGTCACGAGGCACCTCTTGGACTCTGTGGCATTCTCACTGTATTTAACCATCAGCAGCTCCTTTCTGCCCTTTTGGTTTGTGCCATGTGTGCATTCTGCAGGGGGAACACTTGGAGCTGAAAAAAGAGAGGTTTTGCGAAACATTTCTTTGGGATTTTCTGTCGAGCCTGAATGGTTTTATTTGGGAACTGCTCTGTTTTAAATGGCAGGAGGGTGAGGAGGGGAAGGTGCTGAAGAAATCCTACTGAACAAAGTGTCAGCCCCTCCTCAGATCCCTGAAGGAAGGAATTTGTGTTCCTTGGGAAGTTTGCTGCTCCACAGAGTGATTTTTTTTTTTTACTCAGCCAGGCACAACCAGTGCTAATCCCATGACTGATGTTTGTTCTGTTGGGATTTGGGGGATTTTGTCTTGGGGGTGTTCAGTGCTCAGTGAGCCCCTCTGGGTTTCAGCAGAGTTTCAGTGCCCAGGTGTGCTGCTCTGGAGCCTGGCATCAGATGAGTTACCCAGATAAAAACAGCTTTCTTCTCATTGATTTGTGTTTGACACCTCCCTGAGTGCCCAGCTTACAAATTGTTATCAAGACCTTGTGTAATTTGAAAGCATTTTCCCTCTGATCTCTTCCCAGTCATTTCATGGTTATGTTTGAATTGGTATTTGCCACGTGAATGTAATCAAAATTAAAGTGCACAGACTATCAAACACACATCTCTTCCCACCCCCAACCCAATTCTTTCCTTTTTTGGGCTGGGCTACTCAAGGGGCGTCGAAAATCCAACCAATTCTGACAGCTGCTCTGTGCCAAAAGGCTTAACTTTCAGGATTCCAGAGATTCCTTTATTGTTTCATTAATGCATACAACCCCCAGCTCATTCTCCTGTAGATTTACAGCGAGTGGAGAGCTGAACACAGGCCCCTTTTTATTGTGGAGAAAGTCCCTGAGAACAGTGCTGATGTAAGAATAAACTTTTCAATGCATCCATTTGTTAGGAGAGGGTTCACACCTCCTGTGGCCTGGAACCAGGTTTCTGTGCTTTATCACCCAAAAGCTCATATCAGAGCAGATCTTCGGCTTTTCTGTCCCTGCCTGCAGGTGGGAGAGGAGGCCTGGATTGCAGTGAAGTCCACGTGTCCTTGCAACTTCACTCTCCACTATGAAGTGGCCTCACGAGGGAACATTGTCCTGTCGGGGCTGCAGCCCAGCAATGTCACCCAGCAGAGGAGCAAAAGAGCCACCACAGCCTTTGAGAAGAGCACTGACCTCACACGGCTCCCAGGAACAGGTAGCCAGCACCAGAAAGGCAACTCACCCCTATTTCTGTGAAAAACAACCTTTCCACAACCTTCTTGTTCATGTGATGCTCCTTAAATAAGACAGATCATTTTGTGCAAGAAAAAGAGAGAAATCCATTGCCTTCAGTCATATAAAAAATTCTCCAAGAGGGGTAGTGTCACTATAGGACACGAAAGAACGCAGACAGACACTGCAGCTCAGGTGATCAGAAGAGAGGAGAAGAGTTTATTTTTTCTGACTCCAGTATTTATAGTTTTCCAAAAGTGACAGTGGATTGGACGGGGGCAGTGCCACCTCTCCAAAGACACTGGACAGACAAACAGTCCATCAATTTTTCTCCTCCTCTATGGAGGAATGCAAAAACACTGAGGTGTTTACAAGAAAGTGTGTGAAAAAGTTCTTCACAAATATGTAAATATCAGAAGGCTTCGAAAGTCTTACAAAAATCAGGGTGACAGGGTAGCTCTTGGAAAGTTTTCTTTGGTCTTTCTGCAGTCTTTCTCAGTTGAGAAAACTCTAAGATTTGTTGGAGTGGAGTGGCAGGGAAGCGTAGGGCAGGGCTGGAGCAGTTGGTTAAATTGGTTGAGTTTAAGCTGAGAAGATGATGTTAGATGGAAAGAGAAAATTAAATGGACTGATAAAGGAGATCACACAGCTGACAGAGGGGAGGGAAATGAAATGTGGACTCCTGGTTTGTACAACGAGTAACAGAGACACAAATCTGGTGAATCTGGGGACCAGGGGATGGTGGGATTGGAAAGATGGATATAAAAACTACAAAAGGAAACGTCTGGCTGCCCTGGCAACCACTCTGGAGTTGGGGCAAGAGTAACAGGAGCCTCCCTCCGTGTGCCCACCAAGCTTCTGGCAATCCGTAATTTAGCATTTGTGATGATTCTCTGCACTGAAGGTTTTTTCTGCGCTGTTGCATTTACAGTTTGCTCAGAGGTTTTGTGGTTGCTCTGTCATTGGAAGAGTTCAAGGCCACGTTTGTGGGACTTGGGGCAACCTGGTCTGGTGAAAGACATCCTTGTCCACAGCAGGGGGCTGGAACGAGAGGATCTTTAGAGGTTCCTCCAACCTGAACCATTCTGTGATTCTATTTAACAGCTCCAGTGATTCTCTGCTCTATGAACTGCATAATCCTTTTCCAAACTTATTCCTTTTCTCTCATCAACACTCCAGCAATAGATAATGTTTGCTGTTTATTTTCAACAGCTTGATAATTTAACAGTGCATTTCCTTGGTTTCGTGGCTGGAAAAACACTGAGTAGTCCTTCCCTACCCACCTTCTCCATGCTGCTCATTAAATTATGAGTGCTAATTCCCTTTCACAAAGAGGAGGAAAAGGGAAAAGATTCTGAGCTCAGGAAGGTGTGCAACAGCAACAAGGGGAGAATGCAAGTCCTGAAAGGAGAGTTCAGTGCCTGTCAGTATTAAGGGGGCAGGAAGGGAGTGACTGGGATAAATCAAGCTATTTTTTCTCCACAATTCCTGTTTCAGCACCTCCCAGCACGCCTGCAGCAGAGGTTGAGGTGTGTGTGACCTTCCTGAGGTTCTCAGTCCTTCACTCCATGGCTCCCCTGGGTCGGCTCCTCGTGTTCTACGTCAGGGAGAACGGAGAGGGGGTCACAGACAGCCTGCAGTTCACTGTCAACTCCTCCTTTGAGAACCAGGTACTGGACAGAAGGCTGGTGTCTCGTTACTCTTTGTTTTTTGGGGATAATCACAGGATTTAACAGGATTTCCCTCCCCAGGTCACTGTGGCGCTCTCGGCCAACGAGACCAGGCCTGGAGACATTGTGAGCATCAAGGTCAGAGCTGCAAAAGGAAGCTGTGTCTGCATGGCCACGGTGGACAAGAGTGTCTACCTGCTCAAGACAGGCTTCCAGCTGACAGCCAGCCAGGTACAGGGAGCTGCAAGCACCGAGGTCCTTCCTTCCCTCATTCCTGTGCTCCTCACCCACCCCGAGGAAGCAGCCAAGGACAGCAGCCTGTGCCCTCTCCCTGCAGGTGTTCCAGGAGCTCGCAGAGTACGACGTGTCTGATGCTTTTGGAGCTCCAAAGGAGGAGGGGCACTTCTGGTGGCCCGGCATGTCCTCACGCAGGCGCCGCAGATCCTCGGTGTTCCCCTGGCACTGGGACATCACCAAGGACGCTCGCTTTGCATTTACAGTAGGAAGAGCCTCCCTTCCCTCTGAGTGTCCCTGCTGCAAACAGCCTCCCTTCCCTCTGAGAGTCACTTTTGGAAACAGGGAAACAGCCTCCCTTCCCTCTGAGTGTCCCTTTTGTAACAGGGAAACAGCCTCCCTTCCCTCTGGGTGTCCCTGCTGGAAACAGCCTCTCTTCCCTCTGAGTGTTCCTTTTGGAAATGGCCTCCCTTCCCTTTTGGAAACAGCAAAACAGTCTCCCTTCGCTCTGAGTGTTCCTTTTGTAATAGGGAAACAGCCTCCCTTCCCTCTGGGTGTCCCTGCTGGAAACAGCCTCTCTTCCCTCTGAGTGTCCCTTTTGGAAACAGCCTCCCTTCCCTCTGGGTGTCCCTGCTGGAAACAGCCTCTCTTCCCTCTGAGTGTCCCTTTTGGAAACAGCCTCCCTTCCCTCTGGGTGTCCCTTTTGTAACAGGGAAACAGCCTCCCTTCCCTCTGGGTGTCCCTTTTGTGCTTTCATGTTTGCAGGGGAATTTTCAGCTCCACAGGCCGGGGGTTTTCCCCACACCAGAGCTGTTTCTCAGGGGTGTGTAGGATGTTTTTGAGGACAGAGCACGCTGTTCTAGCAGAGATATTTGAGAAACATGGTTTGACTGTGGCCAGTCTTGGGGGGTCCAGTTATCCTGCTGGGTGAAGGAATTCATGGTGGTGCGCTGGAGAATCAGACAGGGACCAGAAGGTTCCTCCAGGCATGAGTGAGCTTGCAGATCTCTTCTGCAGCTACTCCATCAGGGAAGGAAGGGGGAATGTGAATCTTGTAGCCTTTTGGACTGTCCTTTGGAAATCATTTCAGTTTCTTTCCTGCCCTGGTTCTCGCAGCTTCTGTTGCCATCTGCATGAAAGAACTTTATATCCTTGATCAGGTTACTATTTAAATGCTATATATTTATAGTTACTTGGTGTGTTTCCACAGTTCAACCCAGCCAGATTTTAAAAATCCGATTTCCTTTGATCTGTGCTGTGCATTAATCAAGTTGCAAGTTGAGCATTTAAAACAAGTTGAGTTTTTTAAATGTACTCATGCACAAATTCATTTCTTCATTGCTTTGCACACTAACAGTGCAGCCTTTTAAGCTGAAAAAGTCATTTGTAGCTCTTAAGACACCCTGCTATTTCCATGAGATTTTTGCTTTGCTTTTGTTTCAAATGGGTGTTCCCTCATCAATTTGAGAAGTTCTGCTTGTTTGAGTCTTTCTTCCTTCCTACAGTTGTGCAGTGGAGTCCATCCACCCTTTCAGGCTCTGCTCACATCGCTTCTCTGCTTCCCACACCTCTGCAGGGTGCAGCCTCTGCTCCCTGGGACCAGGAGATGACACCTTTCACCTTTCAGGTGAAAGGCTGAGCTGTAAATGTTTGCTATTCTTTACATCTTCCTCTCCTTTCAGATGAAAGGCTGAGCTGTGAATGTTTGATATTTTTACATCTTCCTCTCCTTT
This sequence comes from Bombycilla garrulus, assembly GCA_013400315.1. Lineage (NCBI taxonomy): Eukaryota > Metazoa > Chordata > Aves > Passeriformes > Bombycillidae > Bombycilla > Bombycilla garrulus. Next base: position 682,798 of record VXBU01008269.1, read on the forward strand.
CAGGTGAAAGGCTGAGCTGTGAATGTTTGATATTTTTACATCTTCCTCTCCTTTCAGGTGAAAGGCTGAGCTATAAATGTTTGATATTCTTTACATCTTCCTCTCCTGCTCGCTCCTCTGAGGTGCAGGCTGGCCTGGAGGAGCAGAGTCACAGCTCTGATCTTTGTTCTTTCCCTTTTTAATCCACATGACTGCTGACAATGATGATCCTTCCTTCCTACAGATCCTCCACCTCTTCATTCTTTGTCCTTCTTCTGATTCTAGCAAAACTGTTTTATTATGTTACCTTAAACCCCAGAGGCTTTTACACATTCCCCCAGTGCCTCCATCTCTTAATGACAAATTAATTCTCATTTTTTCCCCACTACTGCAGGAGCCACTGCTGCTTCTCCCGCTGGGGTCTGAGGGGGTTTTTGCTCTGATGCAGCTTTTTTTTTTCTCCTTCCTGAGAGCTGTCAACTCTTGGGAAAAGGTTCCTTTTTGGGGAGCTGGTGTGCAAGAGCTGGGGGTGTGTGCAGAGAACAAAGCTCATTCTCCAGCAGTGCTGGGAGCTGCCGTCTCTTGTGAATAAGAACATTTAGGGGACAGAGCTGGCAGCGTCCTCAGGAGCTCTGTGCTTTCCCTGTGTGGACACTTTTCATTTTGCTTGGCATCCCTGGCAGGGCAGAACTGCTGATGCCTGATGAGAGAGCTGCCTGCTCACTGCAGCAGAGCACACTGGAAACTTTTAGGAAGGGTAAAAAGCTGGAATGTTTTATTCTAGGGGAAAAATACGTGTCATGATTTTTTACCTGTCACACTTGCTCAGGAATGTTAGATACTGATTTAAATGCATTTTCCCAGCAGAAAAGAGCTTTCTCATAAAGCCTCTGCCTATGCACCTTCACATTAACAGTCATTTTATACAAAGCTCTTAAAAAATCCTCAAAATTCAATTGAAATGTCCCCTGTAAATGTTAAAATTGGATTGAGGGATTCTATTAAAGAAATCAGCGCATATTTAATTATTTTTCTTTAATTCTTTTTATTTATTTCTTTTTTCCTTGTTGGTTTTCGTTCTGTGGTGTCGATTTTTCATTGTCTAGGAAACTGGCTTGGTGGTGATGACTGACATCGTCAGCCTGAACCACAGGCAGAACGGAGGGATGTACACAGATGAGGCTGTCCCAGCCTTCCAGCCACACACGGGCACCTTGGTGGCCACCATGCATTCCAAAATAGCACCAAGGTAACTTTTGGGGTTTAATACCTGTTGTCTGTGATACTCCTGTCTTGTTTTTTGTTTTTTGGTTGTTTTGTTTTTTTTTTTTTCTATTCTCAGCTGTTTTCCACCTCCATGCCCCCAGGTTTGGACAAGGCAGTGATGGGATAATTCTTCCAACTGCTTGGTAGATGTAAAAAAAAATTCAACTGACATTGCTTTGTTCAATTTAATTTAATCCTGAAAAAATGACATATGCAAAGCGTCCTAAATTATCACTTTGAAGAATATTTCTTTGCAATTTGCTGTGAATTTCATGGAATACTTGCAAGCTACAGCTGTTTTTGCAAAGTCACTCATTGCTCATGATTTGGACCATTCAGCTGGTGATCAAAATCAATAGAATGAGGGTCTGCAGGAAGGAAAGGTTGTGAATTCTACATGTGATGCTGCACCTGAGGATGAGCCTTCCCTCGGCATCCTGAGCTTCCTGGAAACCTCTCTTGGCAGGGGAAGTTCTGGGGTTAGTTAAGAAATAGATAATGAAGCCTAACAGGTATAGAAAAACTGATTTAAATTCTTAAAATTTTATAAATCAAGATAATTCAAAGAGAAGAGATGAAGAAGGATGTGGAGGAGTGATTGCAGTAACAGCTGTCGGGATTCACGTGTTGTATTTGCTCCCTTTGATTCCATTTGGTGAAAGAATATGGATCACAAACCAATTTTATTTTAGATTACATTATTTCTGCTAGTTTCAAAGGTTATCTTATACTATTTCTTTAGATTCTTGTTTCTGTCTGCAGAGTGCGTGTGCACACAAAGGGATTGTTCCAAAAGATCCTGTAATTTGTGTTATGAGTGATCACCCACTCACTCCTTAATGAGTCTGCACCAGCCAGAGTTCAGGTCATGTGAGCAGAGTCAGGTGATAACTCTGATTTATCAGTGACTGCTGAAAATATTTTATTAAAAGAACCAGCTTTCAAGGATTTATTTCTTGTTCCAGCAGAGCAGAGAAGAGGAAAAGAACCTTCTTCCCTGAGACGTGGATTTGGCACTGCCTCAATGTCAGGTATTGATGTTAATTATATCCAGAGGGTTGTGTTCTCTTCAGCTACAGAAAACAAAAAACTTAAAAGAAAACAAAGCTCTTTAAAGTCTAATGAGTTACACTGGCATTTTCTGATTTTTAAATTTTTTAAAATTATTTTTCCCTATTCTTGTTATTTTTCTTCATTACCACTTCAGTATTTGCAACATTTCCTCTGGTCCTGACGTGTTCCCCTGCTTCAAGCTGAACCTACTTGTGTTGATTCTCTATTGATTGCTTTTCAAATTTCACACAGCCCTTCTTTCTCCTGCAAGAACATCTCCCCCAGACCTCAGAAATCCTGGTTTCCTCTGGGTACAGTTGGAACTAAAAAAAAAATATTTACTAAAGAGATAACTAATCTATCCCACATCAGCACATCCAGGATAATTTGAAGCAATTATTAAAAGGCTTCTCCAGGTTTGCAAGTAAACTTCTTTCTCAATAAATGCTTGCAAATTAAATTTGACAGGAACTTGTAGCAAGTGTATTCAAATCTGTTCAATTGAGCATGAAATATGCTTTGTAAAAATACACAAAGAATTCCAGAAGTGCCCGTTTGGGCCTCAGCAAGCTGGGGCAGTTAATTATAAGTGGGAGAGTGTGGAATAAAAAGTTGCAGATTGCATTTTGTCCACTTCATTTCATTAGAAACAACTGAGTTGGGGCATTCCTTAATTTCCACTCTCTTGAAAAGGAAGAATTTATTTTTTTCTTCTACCATTTATAATTATAATATACAATCCTAAAATTAAAAAAAGAAGAAAAAAAAAAAAGAAACAAAAGCCTAATGTCAACTTCCCAAACCAATTCTAAAAATTCCTAGAGCCTGGCTGGAGGGTCTAATGGCTGGAAAGGAGTGTGTACTTTGGCCCCATGCCCAGAAGAGTAAGTGCCCTCATGTGTGAAAATAATGTTAATGCTGCTTATGGGCTGAAATCCCAGTGGAAAGAACATCAGCTGCAACAAATTGTCCGGTTAAACAGGCTGGAATTGTGCCAGTCCTGCAGCCAGGACACCCTTCTGCCTGGTGCTCAGGGCTGAGCATCAGGGCAGGCATCAGCTGCAGAACCCAGCTGGGGTGAGGAGCTGAGTGTTAGGAACCAGTCTGCTTAAAAGGAGTTAAAATAACTTCAACCTTTAAGTAGGTTTAGATTGGATATTGGGAAGAAATCTTTCTCAGAGGGGTTGAAGCCCTGGCACACAGTGTTTGTACCCTGTGGGGGTGTTCAGATGATTGCGTTTTTTTTGTGGAGGTTGGAAGATCTTTGAGCAGCTTTTGGGCTGTTTGGACCAGGAGCAGCATGGCTCAAGTTAGTGTTGATCTCCAGAAGCTTGAAAGGTTCAGGAGCAGAGTAATTTAACAGGTTTTTGAGTGTTTAAGGACAGGGGTGAGAACTGTGAACTCCAGGAGTGCCAGGACACAGGGAATGGCTCCCACTGGCAGAGGGCAGGGCTGGATGGGATATTGGGCAGGAATTGTTCCCTGGGAGGGTGTGAGGCCCTGGCACAGGGTGCCCAGAGCAGCTGTGGCTGCCCCTGGATCCCTGGCAGTGCCCAAGGCTGGGATGGACAGGGCTGGGAGCTCCTGGGACAGTGGGAGGTGTCCCTGCCATGGCAGGGGTGGCACTGGATGAGCTTTAAGATCCTTTCCCACCCAAACCATTCCATGTTTCTATGATACAAGTGCATTTCCTGAGGCTTTTCCCTCTGGAGTTTGAGCTGGGAGAACCACGCTCACCGGCCAGTGCTTGGAGTCTGAACTCATAAAAAGCACAGTGATCTCCACTTTTGATAGTTTTAATCCTTTCCCTTTGTAATACAAACACAGAGATGAATCCCTGATGAGCTTCCCAGCTCCTGACAGGAACAACAGCTTCAGGCTCGCTGAGAATTCATTTGGAGCAGCAAAGTAAAGGGGCTTCACTGGGGCCTCAAGTGTGACCCAACTTTCTCTGAGAAGCAGGGGCAGTGCAGCTCTTGGGTTTGCATGAGGCACCTCTGGATGAGGATGGTGTGTGGTGCTGGATACTTCCAGATCTTCCTCTGAATACCTCCCGTTCTCCATTTCCATGCCCCCAAAAGCTGAGCAGGCAGCGTGTGTGTCAGGTTCTGGGGAATAAATAAGAACTTGAGAGAAAATAACCTTGGGGTGTACTCACAACTGCGCCGGTCATCCTGCCAGCTGAGCCATGAAACAGCTTTTGTTCTTGTGTTAGAGGAAATGTTTTCTCTTCCAGGCAGGACCAAAGCTGCTTTGCAGGAGGGAAACAGCAAAGTCTGAAGAACAAATTTGAGTTTCTGTTATTATAGAGCATGGAAGAGGATACCAGGTTTATGATCTCCCATTGTGCTATGCACAGGAAAGCTAAATACTCAGAGATTTGATTTTTAATAATTAATTGCAATCCTTATTGAAAGAAAATTATAAATCTGAAAATTTTCTAAGTCAGTCATTCCTAAACTGAGAAAAACAAAATGTTTCTGAATCAAAACAAGCAGTTGCTGAACTGGGTGTTTAGAAAGTTTCTCATTTGTCCTTGCATTCAAGCAGAGCAGTGTGGCAATGGACACAGGGACAATGAGTTCCAACAAAAAAACACTTATTTCACTAGCTATTAAATCAATTATTGAACTGTTTTTATCCAGGATTTTGGTCTGAGATTATTTCTTGTCTTTCTTTTTAGATTTTGGGGTTTGTTTCAGAGTTTTGTTTAGATCTCTTTTTTTGACTTTTAGTGCAGACATTTGCCTCTAAGAAAAGTGACTTGGAAATGAGGCTGCAATTGAAGTTTTTAATCCAAGAAGAATTTGTGTTTTGCAGAAGTAACTATTTGCTTTTCAGCTGCTTATAAATATCCGCAGGTCACAAAACTCATAGAAAATACAGAGCCTTTTGTACGGTTCAAAGCAGAAAATACTGTCTTATAAATCTGGATCTGGAGGGCATTCCCCAAAATGTTTGGGGACTTGATTAAAAAATCACATTATTACTGCGATCAAGCCACGTTATTCTGTGTTCCTTTGGCAGCAGCAGCTCGGGGGAAGCGCAGCTGCACGTGGAGGTGCCCGACTCCATCACCACGTGGATCACGGAGGCCGTGGCTCTGTCTGAGGAGAAGGGGCTGGGCATTGCCAGCCAGGCAGAGCTGAAAACCTTCAAACCTTTCTTCATCGACTTCACGCTGCCCTACCACGTCATCCGGGGCGAGCAGACCAAGATCCCCCTGACAGTCTACAATTACCTGCCCGTGTGTGCAGAGGTAACAGCTCGGTGCTCGCTCCTGCCTCAGCTCGGGGGTCTCACCACTGTTTGGGAGGGAGCTGCCACTCACAGTAGATAAGGTTTCAGGCTAACAGAGAGGTGAGCTCAGCAGAAATGCTTTGAGAAGATAAATGTTGCTTTTTTTCAGCTCAAATAAATGGCATCGCTTTATTTATTTTTAGTTTGAAACACATGTATTAGGCTGCAGTGTCTTGCAGCACTTCACAAAAGCAAATGTTGAAAAAGACAGGGAGGACAATTTGGAACCTCGAGCTGAAGCACAAAGAAGAATTTCCTTCATAATCCAAAAGCTGCCAACAATAGTTTATTTTGAAGGAATTTTTTTCCCCAAGAAATTCCATCTCCCCTGATGTTTTCTTCTCACCCTCCCCACCTGCCCAGCTCCAGTAGCATCTCCCAGAAATACTTGTAGAATTGCTGAGCTGAAAGTACTGCTGCCAGTCAAATCCATGGCTAGAAACTTTGAAGGATGAATAATCCGCATTCTGTGATTTTTTTATGAAGAATTCTGCGGGTTTCACATAGTTCACGTAGATCAGTTTGGCTCTGTGGCTGATATTTCCAATAAATGACATTTCCAAAACTTTCACAGGTTCACGTGAAGATTTCTGTCCCAAAAGGCATCAAGTTTGTTGGGCACCCTGGGAAGCACCACCTGACCAGGAAGAAGTGTGTGGCTCCTGGGGAAGCCAAACCCACCTCCATCGTTCTGTCCTTCAATGAGCTGGGCCTGAGCAACATCACTGGTATAGAGCTTAAAAAAACCAGCTTCTTGGGGCTGCAAGGGGTTTTACAAATGTTCCTTCTTATTCCTCTCTCAGGAGAAAATTCTTATTTCCCTCTTGCCCCAGTTCATCCATTCCACTTGCTGCCAGCTTGGCTTTTCAACCTCATTTATTGTAGGAGCAAATTCCCTGCCTGTGATGCACAGAATGTACAAACAAGCACCAGGACATTCTCTGATTATCAGTTTTCCTGCTGTGATATTTGCTCGTGCAAGGTTGGGCCTGTTATGTTTTCCTGAAGAGATCAGTGGAAATTTTTTAATGATAGAATAACAACAAATTCTGTGCAAATAATCCCAGGAGAAACTGTGCAACACCAAAAACTAGGGAAGAGTTTCTCTGTTGCCCCATGGTTGTTCGAATATTGCCTCGTTTTAGATGTGATCACTCAAATGTGGATAAAGGGAATATGAGAGAGGTAATTACAGCACTTTGTACTGTTAATCAGCTGTTTCTAATTAGTTTGGGTCTCTTTAACTTCTAGAGATCTTCCTGTCTCAGAATCTCTGCTGCTTTTCCCTTCTGTTTCTTAGCAAAAGCTTTTGCCTATGGTGGGACCAATTGCTGCCAGGAGGGGATGCAGCCCCTGAAGAATGGCAAACACTCAGAGGACTCGTACTTGGACAAAAGGACCCCTGTGGGGGTGGATTATGTTCGCAGCAGTGTCATTATTGAGGTGAGAAAACATGAATTTATGATCATTCTGGGAAAAAAATGCTTGGGCAGATTGTGAAATCAAATGTGAATAGGTTTGTAAAGATCCTCAAATTGATTTATGGTGTGTTAGGGAGATAGGAAATAATCAGCTTTAGTGGTACTTGTACAGAAAGAGCCCATTTGAGTTCCTCTGGTGAATCTTCAACACTGTTCAGGAGAAAAAGCAATGGAAATTTTATGGGATAAGCTTGCCCTGTCAATCTAAGAAATCTGATGAAATGGAAGTTCTCTGGCAGTGGTTACACACTGCTCTAGCCAGCAGAATACAATGCCATCTGTATATTTTCTATAGAGGATATAAACCACTGCACAGCAGCAGAAATCATTTCTGTATTTTCCAAGTAAAACTGGAATCTGTTCCTGCTAATCCAAGCCCTGTGGTTTATGCGTGGATTTCTGTCTTTCTATAGCCAGAGGGACTGTCCAGAGAATACACCTACAGTGTGTTCTTCTGCCCCAATGGTAAGTTCATGATTTGAATGAGATATTCAGTCTGTTTGAATCAGTTTTAAAAACAAGCATTTGGCTTCATCTCATTAAAAAAAAAAAAAAAATTAAAAAAATCTTTGTTTCTATTTCTCTGTGATTGATGAGTTATGGTGTGTAGGAAAAACTTGTAAATAAAGAGTCTTTCTTACCTGGCTGGCTAATTATGAATTTGCTCTAACTGCCCAAGTGATTTCTGGAAATGGCCATTAAATTCCTTTACTTTATGGAACAGTTTAGGTATTCAGCACTGTGGACAGTAACTGGGACTGTACTTTATTTTCAGCTGATGTTTTAAGATTCAGTTCTGGAATCAGTCTGTCCTTTCTGCCAGAGATTTGGAGAGCTCAGACTTGGCTCCAGTAGCTGAACAGAGATGCTTTTGACCACTAGATTAGAACTGAAAAATCACTTGCTGAGTTCATAAGAAATTCAGCTGAACAGTTTCAAGGATTTTCTGCCTTGAAGGGGGTAAAAATAAAAGATGAGAAGAAACATGCATGTGTATTTTAATACTTTAAAAGAAGATGAAAAAAAAAAACATGTACTTAGGAAAGGCCTGTTTGAATTTCAGTTTTTATTTTTGATGTCTGTAAGATGAGCTCTAATTCTTACAACATTCCCTTGTTTTTCTGGCTAGAGAAAATACACATTTCTACACCTAACAAATATGAGTACCAGTACATGCAGAAACCAGCCCAGATGAGCCACTTTGACATTGCTGTGAAGGCCCACAACGATGCTCACGTGGCCCTGTCCTCTGGCCCTCACGACATGGCCGATGTGACAGAGATCGTCATCGGGGGACAGCAAAACACCAAAACTTGGATTTCCATCAGCAAAATGGGAGAGCCAGTGGCCAGCAGGGACACACCTGGCATCCTCTCCTGGGATGAATTCCGCAGCTTCTGGATCAGCTGGAAAAATGGAGTTATCCAGGTACTGAAATCTTCTGTGTAATGGCCTGGAAGTCTCTTTCTAAACAGTTTGAGCACACAAAGAGCAGTTTTTCCTTGGTGTAGAAGGTGGGAGCTTCATTCCTGTTTCCCTTTCCCCCTGATCAGGTTGTTGTGATCAGAACAAATCTGATTTTGCCACCGTTCTGTTCTCAGGACCTCAGTCCTCAACATTTTAGCGATGAAAGCCTTGAAGGCCAAGCCGGTGGAATTCTCATTGAACTTCCTTGGATTGTTTTGAGGGTGGGAAAGAGAGAGGGATTGCTGCACCTGCAGTGCCCATCTGAGCTAGGAGCACACGAGGCAGTGACTCCATGTGTGTGGGCTCTTGGAACTCCATGGTCTCTTGTCCCTTTCAGGTTGGCCACGGTACTCGGGTGCTAAACGAATCTATTATTGTGGAGTGGACAGTCCCCAAACAGCTTGAGGTGAAGTACATTGGCTTTTCCACAGGCTGGGGGTCAATGGGAGAGTTTAAAATTTGGAGAAAAGAAGAGACTGATGAAAATCACAATGAAGCATTTACTCTTGGAGTTCCCCACAACATAATTCCAGGATCAGAAAGAGCTACGGCTTCAATAATAGGTATCAATAATCAGGAGGTGTCGCTTAGGTACCCGTTATCAAATGTGAACAGATGCTCCAGCTGTTACTTCTGACCAGTACTTGAGTAATGCACACCAGATAAGATAGTCACAGGCACTTAAAAAGGTTTATTGCTGCTTAATTCTGGGGCAGATAATTCCTTGGGGTTTCTTGGTCACTTGTTTGAAGCCTGTTTGGGTTGACAGTGGCTTAGAGTTGGTGCCACATGAGGGGCTTTGCAGGGGCTCTGTCTGTTACAGTTCGTGGTATTTATTTCATTCTCACCCTCATCACAAATTGTGCCGTGTTCTGAACTGGTCTAAACTGGGAAGTCATGGATAATCAAAGGCTGAAATGTGGAATTTCTTTAATCCAACAAGAGATTGAAGGGCTAAGACTTAACAGCTGAAGGACTTCCCACTGATGTCACAGTTTATTTAAGCTGACTCTGGGGTAGCCAGGAGATATTAGTGCAGTGAGGTGGGGGTTAATTATAAAATACCAAAAGGAAACCTTAATTGCCTGATCCTGAACATTTCCCCCCTTTCTCCAACAGGAGATGTGATGGGTCCCACTCTGAACAACCTGGACAACCTGCTGAGGTTGCCCTTTGGCTGTGGGGAGCAGAACATGATCCATTTTGCTCCCAATGTCTTTGTCCTGAAATACCTGCAGAAAACCAAGCAGCTCAGTCACGAGGTGGAGGTTGAAGCTACTGATTACCTTGTTCAAGGTAACTCATTACAATTAAATTTACAGATGGACAAAAGACTTGGAATTAATACTTTCATTTTACATGTCACTTTGTCTAATCAAGAATAGCCCATGGGGATGAGGATTCATAATTTCTTGCAATAAATCATTGCAAAGCAAATTATCAATCTTGATAACCTCACAGTCTGACAGATTTTGATGGCAAGATGTTTTCCCTTGATGTGTAACCTGTGTTTCCTTCAGTAACTCNCATTTTGCTCCCAATGTCTTTGTCCTGAAATACCTGCAGAAAACCAAGCAGCTCAGTCACGAGGTGGAGGTTGAAGCTACTGATTACCTTGTTCAAGGTAACTCATTACAATTAAATTTACAGATGGACAAAAGACTTGGAATTAATACTTTCATTTTACATGTCACTTTGTCTAATCAAGAATAGCCCATGGGGATGAGGATTCATAATTTCTTGCAATAAATCATTGCAAAGCAAATTATCAATCTTGATAACCTCACAGTCTGACAGATTTTGATGGCAAGATGTTTTCCCTTGATGTGTAACCTGTGTTTCCTTCAGTAACTCCTAGTTCAGATGTTTATTGATTTATCTTTATCTTTTTTTCCTTAGCTGATTTCTATGTTTAAACATTTTAGAAAGTAAAGGAAAATGAAATTCAGTAAAAATCTGTATATTTAGGGGGTTTTGCCGTATTCATAAATTGTCTTTTCAAGCCTTTAGTCACTAGAGTCATGATACCAAAAATCAAAATTTAATATCCAAAGTAGTTAAAAACCTTCATTACATGGCTCTAGGTTATCTGTCCCTTCAGTGTTCTGTCCTACTTTACTAAGCAGCTCAAAGCAACCTTTTTTTCTTTATTTTTTTTTTTCACTGTTTTCTCAGCATTTGTTTTGGGCAGAGCCACATGCAAAACAGTTTTATAACTAAGTGCAATTCTCAGGACAAGTAAGAATTCAGAGATCATTAAAAACAAGAGTGACCCAAAGGGACAAAGCTCTCTTGTGTGTGAGTCAGACAATAGTCATGTCATGAAATCAGAGGTGACAGGGTTAGGTGGTTCTCCTCTGAAAATATAAATATAAAATGTAATATGTGAGATATTTCTTGTGTTCAGCAGCAAAAGCCCAGTGCTGCTTCCTCTGCCTGGCTCCAGTCAATTCTCTTGTAATTTTCTGTGCTTGCTGGGAGCACTGAGGCAAAGGGAATTTGTTAATGGCCCGAGTCAGTGTTTCCTTTGCAACATCATTTGCTTTTGTTTCTTTTTATGAATCTGCAAACCTTCCAGGTTTTTGGCTCCAAACTCTGTTTGCTAATTAACCCTTACAGAAGAAACCCCCAAGAGTTTTAAACCCTTCTGTGTTTACTGGAGCTCTGCCAAGTAAAAGGTTTAGATGGGAAAGGCTCACTCTAGAAGGCTTTTGTGATTTACCAAGCCAGAAAACTTCTTCATCCCTTAATCATCCATCATGGAAACTGCTGAAAGCCAACAATTCCCTCTTCTTTAGAAGTGGCCTGGGCTAAACCAGCCAGTATTTCTTCTACTTTCTCACCAAAAAAAGCAGGTGAGCAGGGGAAAAGTGGAGAGGAGAACCCCAGAATCCAGAGGAGTGTTTAGACAAGAGAGGAAGCAAGACAAAAAATCTGTGGCACTCCCAACCAACAAGCAAGGAGGAATAACAGCAAGAGCAATGAAACATAATTCAGCTCGGAATCACAGAAAATCCTGAGCAGGAAAAGACCTGCTGTGATCATTGAGTCCAGCTCTGGAGTGAATGGCCCACACAGGGGTCAGACCCACAGCCTTGGCAGGACTGGCACCATGCACATTCCAAAAGAGAAGAACAGAAACAGTAAGAAGAGTGATATAAAATAGATTTCCATTTACACGCTGGAGGTGAACACTGAGGAGCTGTTTAAGCAGGAAGTGCTCAGTAGTAAATCGTACTGAGGACTGCAGGAGGAAAAAAAACATTTTAATTTAATTTAACACCTGTTTTTGGAGGATGAAAAAAAAAATACCATTACTTAGGCTTTCTGCCAGGTACTTTTGCCTATCCCACCACCCCCAGACAAAGATGTGGTGACTACAAGATCATCATCAATCTCTGGGTTTTCATTCCTCCCATTTTTCAGGCTGAGCACTGGGGGGCTACAGAGCAACTGGGAAGTGTGAGAGTCCCTCCTCAGGGATTGAGGAGCTGCCTGTGTCTGCAGAGTGAGCAGAGAAACTTCACCTCTGCAAATGGAACAATGATCCACTCCCATAAAAACGTCGTGTGGTGTGGAATGAAACACCTGCAATAAAACTCCCGTGCTGCAGGATTCTGCAGGTGTTAAGGGTCTTTAGACACAATCTTCTTGCAGATTGGACTTTTCCTTATCAGAAATATCCATCCTGGAAGGCTGGACTCCAGTGGGTGTTTTAGAGCTTTATCCAAGTGTGTGTTGTGTATTCATCCATGTGGAGATGGACATGGCTCTAGACAAGCAGGTTTGAGAAGGAAATAATTTTCCTAGCAGAAAGAGCATTTCTGCTCTTTTTTCATTTTCAGCTTCAGAAGACATTCCAGGAGAGAGTTCTTATCTTCAGCATTTGCTTTGTTAATAATGATGTCTAAAAGAAGCCCTGGGACAGCCCTTGCAGCTGGGAGGTGTCCACGTGCACTGAGATCACAGCTGTTGTTTTTATGCTACATGAAATTGTTCCAAGCAACAGCTTTGTGAAAAGTCTGAATCCAGCTGTAATGTCACAGGCAAAACTTTTTCATTTGTAAATGGAAGTAAAATGGAAGGAGAGTGGCTGTTTGCTTAAGTAAAAACCTTTTGATAATGCACTTTTTTCAAACAAGTATCAGATTTTTAGCATTTCCAGTGTCCAAAAGGCAGGAGCTGCAGTGTCCCAGACATTATCCTGAACAGATTTCTGGATAAACTGCACTCAGAGCTGGCTCTCACTCACAGCAGTATAAGAAGCTGCCTCGGGCAGCAGAATCCCTTACACATGTTCCAGATGTTCTGAGCCTTCATTCACTTTAAACACTTGTTTTTCTCTGTGTAAAGAGATTTTGGACTCCCCCAATTCTTTTGTGACTTGCAGGCTACCAACGCCAGCTGACCTACAAGAGGCAGGACGGCTCCTACAGTGCTTTTGGGGAGAGGGACTCGTCAGGGAGCATGTGGTGAGTGGCTGTTTCAAACTGAGCTAGGAAAGTGCTAAGCACTCGCTAAACGGGAAAAATGCACAATTGGCTGGGAAAGAGAAGTCATTTTCCAGCTTCTCTCATGGTATGACACACGAGAACAGAAATAATGCAATAATATTCAGTGACTACAGAACTGCACAGTGCTGCTGAGTGCTCTGACTGCATTAGGTGATGTGTTGGAGGTGATTCAGGACTCAGGAGCAGTTAAAAGGGTTAAATCTATTAATTAGTCCAGGTTTGAGGCACAAAGGTGTAATTAAGGATCATATCTGCAATTGGAGTAGCAATTATGGAGCATTTAAAGACCTAAATCCATTAGGGAATGGAGTTTTACCTGGAACAGCTACAGGGAAATCTGCTGTCTCTACAAGTGGCAGAAGTTTCTATCAGGATCAGTAAAAAACCCACCAAAAGCAGCTCAAAACCCCTCAAAGACATCCTTGTGTGCGTTCCATCCCCTCCCGGATGGAACAGGATGGATTTGTGCTCTGGGAACAACAGCAGGACCTTTCAGAGTCACACCACAGGATCTCCAGAGCTGTGAGCCTGCAGGGCCAGCTGCTGTCACTGCTGTCCCCAAGCTTGGGAGTCCAGGCTCGAGTGTCACCACGCCCAGGGCTCAGCTCTGGAGATCCTGGGCTCCATCCCTCTGCTCCATCCGTGTTTGGGTTTCACTGATTCCCTCCCCAGCTCATGGCAGGGAAGCACCACAGCTGCTGATTCTTCACTTTTCCTGAGACAGGGCTCATCCATCCATCCATCCATCCATCCATCCATCCATCCCAGAGAGCCTCCATCCATTCCATCCATCCATCCCAGGGGAGCTCTGGATCATCCCAGGGAGGCTCATCCCTCCGTCCCTCCCTGGGAGCCTCCATCCCTCCATCCATCATCCCTCCATCCCAGGCCACCTCCTCCATCCATCCCTGCACCCATCCATCCGTCCGTCCATCCCTCCCTGAGGAACCCCCTCTGTGGGGATCTCCTTTGCCCCAGGAGACCCCACAATGTACAGAACAGTCCAGGTTTGCAGCCCGTGCTGCTGAAGGAGTCTGGAGTAGTTTGTTCGTGTTCTCAAGGCAGTTTACCAGTTCCTTATCAAAAGTAGATTTCTCTGCCCTGCCAGGGTTGGCACAGAACGCGTCCAGAGACACACTGTGCCCGCCCCGGGTCAGCTCTGATCTTTTATACTAATAACTATGTATTTAATGTTTATCATTAATTACCAACCCGTGCCCCTCACACCACACTGNGTTTGGGTCGGCCAAAGGCATCACAGGAACCCCCTGGGTTCCAACACCCCTCCATCCCAGGGAGCCTCTGGACCATCCCAGGGAGCCTCATCCTTCCATCCATCCATCCATCCATGCATTCGTCTGTCCATCCATCATCCATCCATCCCAGAGAGCCTCCATCCATCCCTTGTCCATCCATCCATCCCAGGGAGCCTCCTCCTCCATCCCAGCCCAGCATCTCCCAGGCCCTGCATGTGAAATATGGTCCCACAGAATTACTCAACGCTCCCCAAATCCCCTGCCAGGCAGCAGTGTTTGCTACCCTCCCATTCCTCAGGGGCTTGTAAATGCGATGACTCAATCCCCCGAAGCTGGCCAGTGCTCACACTTGTTGTCAGAGGTTTAGAATTCCAAAAACACTTCTGGTGCTTTCTGAAGTCTTAATTCTGTATAAAGTGTAACGCAGCTTCGGGCTTGAGGAAAGGATCTGGATTTCTTATGAGAAGTATATTAATTCTGAATTTTAAAATGTTGATTCTTAGATTAAAAACTTAAATAATTTGGGATAAAAAAGAACTGTATTTCAGAGTGTGCCGTAATTATGAGAAATACACCTTTGAGTACTACTTTTCAATTTAGTTTGTTGACCTTTAATCCTTTTCTTATCCAAAACCTGGACGGTGTTTGGTGCTTTTATGTCCCATGAACATTTTAACAACAATATTTAGTGTTTCCCAACAAGATTTTTTTCAACTTGTGCTTTCTAAGAATATAGTTTTTTCCTCGCTGATACTTTATTCTGAATTTGTTTTCTTAGTAAAGATGGTTAATTCATTTTTACAGGTTAACAGCTTTTGTCCTCAAGTCCTTTGCTCAGTCTCGTGGGTTTATTTTCATTGACCCCAAAGAACTCACAGCTGCCAAAGACTGGATCATCCAGCACCAGAAAGAGGATGGTTCTTTCCCTGCTATGGGCAGGATATTAAACAAGGACATTCAGGTAAAAAACACACAGGATCAACTTGCAGAAAGGACATTTTTAAAGTTATAACCAGAGCATGAAGTGATGCAGTTTGAATATGAATTTTGCACTTGAAAGGCTGCAATGCTACAGGGAGAACCAGGGGAATTTCAGTTAAAAGAAGTCTGTCAGAATCTGTCTGTGGGGTGACCCCAGATTATGGAAAGCAAGGTGTGAAGTTTTAAAAAATACTGCATTAAATGTGTCTTCAGGCCAGGGACAGCTGGGTCCTGCCTGTGTGGGCTTGGGCTCCTAAATTTTGTACTCCTTGTGTGCAAAGAAAAGAAATTTGGTGATGCTTCAGCTTCTCCTCTAGTTTTAACTCATCCTTTGTATTGCTTCAAAGTCTCCTTTTTTTTTTCTTCAGTGTCCTTTTTTCTGGTTTTCATCCAGTGCCTTGTGTTGTTTGCCTTTCCAGGGTGGGATCCATGGGAAGATCTCCCTGACAGCTTATGTGGTTGCATCTCTTCTGGAAACAGGTGTCACTTCTGAGGTAATGAAAGCTTGGTTAAAACAGCTCCAAAAAATCCCTCTATTCTTTTTCTTTTTTTAAAATCTTCATTTTGTTGCCATTTGCCTTCAGAGGTTCTGTGTTCCCTAGAGTGACTGACAGCATCCAGGGAAGAGAAGCTGCTGGAAAGCCTTGGGTTTGTTCTGAAGTTAAGGAATCTGTTCTGAAGTTGTTCAAGGTGGTCTCCTCCCCTTCAGCCATCAGCTCATGATTATTCCAGCAGAACAAAATGCTTCCCTGCAGCCCCATCCCTCAACCTCTCCAAGAAATTACTGCAAAAAGAGTTTTCTGCCTCTTAGCTTCAAGCTGTGAGTGCAGCCTGAGCAGATCCTGGTCTCCTGCCCGCAGAGACTCAGAAATCCTGGCTTGGTGCTAAAAGCAGTTTAACTCGGGGATCCAGAGAACTCTTGTGGTCTGGCTTGGCTGCAGTGGCCAAAGTGCTACTGCTGTTAGATTACAGTGCCTTTGGAGAGCTGAGCTCCTGCAATGGGCTGGATTCAGGGCTCTGGTGAAAAATGTTTCTGTTCTTTGTGATGAGACAGAGCAAGGACACTGCAAAAAAGAGAAGCAGCTGTGTAGGAACAGCCAATTCCACTGGAAAAAAAACCCCAAACTTTCAGTACAACTGGTGTTTTAGGGATTCCTACTTAAAACTCCTGGTAAAGCAGTGCTCCTGCCCTCTGATGTGCTCTGCCAGCATGCAGTTTCACTAGAATGGAGATGTTTAGATAGGATTTTAGTGACACATTCCCACTAACTAGGACTGGGAAGATGGTCCCTTGCAGATGTTCCCTTGCTCTGCAGCTGAGGGAGAGGGCAGAGCTGCCTGGAAGATGAACAGAGGTGTAGTGGATGTTGCAGTTTCTCTCGGTGATCTGCTCTCAGACAAAAGGGCCCATTCAGGCACAACCCCGTGAGTTTGTGGAGGTGTCAGGACAGCCAGTTCCACTCAGGAACTCTGATAACCTCAGCACTCCTCACCCATTCCTGTGGAGCCTGAAGAGTGAGACCAGGCTGCTGTTGCAGGCAGGTGCCCCCTAACCCCCCGTCCTTTTTGGAGTGCAAGGCTTTCAACCTTATTAAAAATTCAGAAAAGCCTGCAGAGCTCACAGAGTAACTTCCTGCCTCCCTGTCAGCAGTGTCCCCCTCTGAGCAGTGATGTGATGCTCTCTCTGGGCTGCCGTGTGTCAGGGCAGCCCCAGCCGTGCAGTTTCTGTGGATTCTAATGGTTTTCCTAGAGGAGATTTGTGAGTGTTCCTAATGATCTTAGCTAGGAAATGAGGAAGGGGAAGGTTAGTGCCACAGGGAAATCAAAGGAAACCAAATTACATCAAGTCCAATTAAATTGTTTCTATAAATTATCAGAGCCACGTTCCTGCATGGTGAGGTCATTGGGGGAGTTAATAAAACATGTTTGTTGGCTGCAGGGACCCCTGGGAACCTTGGCCTTTATTATCCTCTGGCGTCTGCCAGACGCTCCAGAGTGTCAGGAACACAATCAAACCTACAGTACAGAGCTCGCCCCTGCCCTGTTCATCTGCTGCCTTGCGGGGGCATGAATTTCTTCAGCTTTAGGGGGGGAAAAGTGTGTCTGTGTTCACCTAAATCATTCTTGCTCTGCTGTTTGCACCTTTTTTTTTTTAATTTTTGATGCATGGCTTTTCTTAGGGGAAGGAAAGTGTCAATGGTGTTCTCCAGAGAGCAAAATATATCTTCCTGAGTTTATTATGTGGTTTTTTTGTTGGTGGTTTTTGTTTGGGTTTGGTTGTTGGCTTTTGTTTGGCTGTTGTTTTTTGTTTGGTTACTTTTTTTTTAATGGGCACGATGTAACGGGTAATAAAGCCATTCTAACTTCAGGCACTGGTACATCTGTCTGGGCTCTTTCCCCTGTGAATGTAGGAAGAAAGAACAGCTGTAGAGAAGGCAAAACACTTCTTGGAGTCCAACCTGTACTCAGCAGAAGATCCCTACACCACTGCCCTGAGTGCCTACGCCCTGACGCTGCTGCACAGCCCCGCTGCGGGTGCCACGCTGCGCAGGATGAACAGCATGGCCATCACCCAAGGTATGAGCCCTCCCAGGGACAGCCAAACACATCCTGAACGCTCCCTGGGAGCTGCTGGGGCCTGGGGCATGAGGGATTCCTCACAGCTGGGCTTTGTAAGGCAAGGGTTTCTCTGGAGAGGGCTCCACACGAGCGGCTGGTGCTGAAGGAAGGCAAGTGCAGCAGAATCCCAGAATATCCTGGATTGCAAGGGAGCAACTCGTGAGTGCCCCACACAGATCACAGCCCTGGCGTTCAGCAGCACTGCTCTCTAACCAGTGGAGTGATTTCAGGTTGTTCAGAGGCTCTGCAGTGCTCTCCTCGCAGTGACAGAGTTTGCCCTGTAACACCTCACATTCCCTGATGGTGTGTTTTAATCCAAAATCCAAGAATTACCTGATCTGTCACATTGAATCGTCTTTGCCATTCCAAAGGGAGCTCCTTGTCCAGGGCCTGGGTGTCCAAAAGGAGGGACACTGCAGCTCAGGGCACAGAGCTGATGCAAAAGTGGAATTTTGCTTTTCCTGTGCACAGAGGCTCAGCTGCACTCCTGCTCTAATAACACCCTCTTCTCTTAGATGGATTTACACACTGGAGCCTCACAGGAACCCTCGTCACTGATGAAGACACCTTCATGGGCTTTAATGATGGACTCTCTCAATCAGGTAATTGGGAACCTGCAGTGCCAAGGCAGAGGAGAGGGAAGGGGCTGCAACACCTGCACATCTTGCAGTGAATTGTTTATGAAATACAAGGCATTCTAAAACTGTCACTCAGTTTGGGCGGAGTCCAGAGAAAAGAGAGCTCAGAAAAGGCAGGAAAATGCGGAAAGAATAAATGACAGACAGAGCAAGATGAGGTCCAGACAGGACAGGTTTTTCAGCCCCAGCTGTCTCATCAGCTTTCACTGCAGTTTTATAAAGACAGAATCCCACATGCCTCTCACCCTTCTATCAGGGAGTAATAATTAAAAATGGAAATCTGAGGGAATTAAAATATATTTATTTTAGAGTTATTTATCTTTGTGTGTTCAGACAGAACTAAGGATTGTATCATTGATACTTCAGCTGATTTTTCTAGACTTTGGCTGTCAAAGCCACAGAAATGATGCTGTAATTATCAAGCCACTTAAAGCCATTGATATATTTGGATATGATGTAGGTGCAGCAATGTTCAAGAGGGATCTGACTGGATATTGGATGAAAATCTCTAGGGCAGGACAGCAGCATGGGCAGCAGCAGAGTAGAACTGGAGTGGGAGAGGAATGACTTGTGGGATAGAGTAGAAAGAGTTTATTGTGTGAATATTATTGGTTGTCTATTGTGTGAAGGGAAGCTTATGTTGAAAGCAGAGATATCTTAGGGAGATGAAGCACCTTGGTGCAGACGTTTTAACTTCCCTTTTCCTGCGTTTACTTCTACAGACTCTTAACTTTTTACATTTCCCAGTTAATAAATATTCCTAGAACTATCTCTAGACCTGCCTGGATTCTCACTTCTAGGTGGTATTTTGATTTTTTTATTTTTATTTTTTCACTCTTCTTTCAGTTGTATCTGCAGAAGTGGAAATGACATCTTATGCCCTTCTGACCTACACACTCCTGGGAGACGTGGCCTCTGCACTCCCTGTAGTCAAGTGGCTCTCACAGCAGAGGAATGCACTGGGAGGATTCTCATCCACTCAGGTGGGCTGCCTCTGGAAAAGGATGCATGCATTGTCAGTTGATTCAGGAATGAGGAGTTTCCATCTTCCTGACAGAAACTGTTTGTGTTCTGGTAAGAAGAAAAACTTTCCAGCGCTCTTTACTGCTTCCTCTTTGGACTGGTAATTTGAAAGGAGCCCAGGCTTTGTCCTCACAGGTGCCTTTGGTAGGAAAAGTGAGCAAAACCTGATGTTTCTGTTGCTATGTGAATCAATAGGGAAGATTCTGCCACCTGGAGCTGGGCAGAGCTGTTTGGAAGTTTGCTGTGCCTCCTGCATTCTTCACTATTCTAATTTCTCCCTCTTCTGGCCCCCAGGACACCTGTGTGGCCCTGCAGGCTCTGGCTGAATATGCCATCCTTTCTTATGTTGGAGGAGTCAACCTGACCATTTCCTTGGCTTCTACTAACCTGGACTACCAGGAGACCTTTGAGCTTAACAAGATGAATAAAAAAGTCCTTCAGACTGCGGTGGTAGGTGGTTTTGTGCAGGCAGATTTTTAAAGCAATTCACATGAGCTGGGTTCTGAACGAGGGCTTGGATCAGTGATGGTGAAAGCAAAAGTTAAGCACTGAGACCTGTGGGATTTTCTGTGGGTTTGTGGCTGGATTCTGCTGGGAAGGAGACAGCACTCCTAATTAAAGGCATCTTTCACCATAACCAATGCCTGATGTTTATTTTGTGCTGCTGTTTGTCTCTGCCATCGTAAGTGCAGGTGGTGAAGAGACTAAGCCACACTCACTTCACTTCTGCAGTGTCCTTTAGGACGGTATTTTGTACAGAATAGAGCTAAATTTAAGATTCATTTCCATTCTGAGTGCCATGTCTTGTCTGTGTCTCACCTGTGCATTCTCCCCAGATCCCCAGTATTCCAACAGGCCTGTTTGTGAGTGCCAAAGGTGAAGGCTGCTGCCTGATGCAGGTAAGGTTGTCATGGGGCTGGAGAGAGCATGGCAGCAGCTGATCTCTAACCTCACAGCCTGTTTGCTGCTTTTCTAATCCCACTTTGCTGCGAGGAAGGACTTACACTTGGAATCTCTCTCAAAATAGTTCTATAACGCGGTGTTGCTTTAATTTATGGAAATGAATGTGACTGTACCAGCTCTGGTAGAGCTTACCTAGAGATATAACTGTGTGGTAAAACCTCTGTGCCTGCCATTCCACCCCTCTGAAAAGCCCTTGTGGCTGTGCTGGTCCTTGTGGGACGTTTGTAGACACTCTGAAACACCGGAGCTGTAATAAACCACCCTGCTGTGTTTTGCTTTTCCCTCTTCCTGCTGCAGATCGATGTCACTTACAATGTACCCGATCCTATTGCCAAACCAGCCTTCCAGCTCCTGGTGAACCTGAAGGAGCCCAAGTCAGAGCAGCACCCGGGAGCCGCGGCCCCGCTGCGCTCAGCCGAGCGCCGGCCCGAGGCGCGGCACAGGGACAGGGCCCTGGGGGACGACGAGGACCCAGCCTCAGACCACGACCACCGAGAGTACAAAGTCATCCTGGAGACCTGCACCAGGTAGGAAATGCCGGCGCTGCTCCCCACGGAACGTTTGGTTTGCTGATCAGCCCTTCTGGGCCGGGAAAGCGCCGAGTTCTCGCTTGTTGCGCTGATCTCGAGCAGGGTGAGGCAGAGCTTTCAGCCACCACCGTGGGTGGCAGAACAGAGTCATTCCAAGGTCATTCTGGATCATTTCAGTGCTAAGTGTGTGTCAAAGGTAGAGAAATAAGAACAACTCCTTGAGACGTTATCACTGAGTTTCATTATTGCCTCTCCAAACCCTAAAAATGGCAAATTTGATGTGATTTCTTTTATAAGGATGAAAAAAAAAAAGTTCTGGATTATTTTCTTAAAAGCCTCAAAGAGCAAGGTAAATTTAGCTGGTTAACTAATCTCTTAATTGTGTCAATAATTTTATAAATATTACTGACTTGACTTTATTATTGAGCTCCTTAGTGGTTCACTTTGGATACCAAAAAAAACTAACAGATGCTTGTTGCCATGATATGAATTTGGAATCTATGGTAAAGGCATACAATACATGCAGATATTTGTTAATAAGCCCTCAAATTCCTTATCCATGAAATGTAAAATAACTTTAAAAAGTGGCATGATCCAGAAGTTTCATTTCTAGCTCTCAGAGCACTTTACAGAGACATGAGCAGTTCTGTCTCATTTTATAGACTGGCAAACTCAAGTTATTGTGAGAAAGCAGCTTGGCTATAGACAAACAGCAGCAAGAATAGTTTCTGACCTGTATTAAATCCACTTACAAGTTTTGCTTAAACACCTTAGCACTGTTTCAGTCATCAGGAGTTGCTGATCTCTTTATAAAGTATTTGGATTTTTAGGGAGGTTGTTGGGAATTTGACCCGAGAGAGGTAAAGCCACAACCAGAGTAACTAAAGAGGGCTCACAGCATCCTGCTGTGCAACAGGAGAAACCATTCCCAAGAAATTCATTTGCATGTTTGTGACCAGGAGCACGGCAGGTGTGGGGGCTGCTGCTTCACTGACCTCCAACAGGAGAAGTCCAGTGGAAATGGAAAATTGTGGCTGCCCTATCAGAGTTTAATGGCAAACTCTGCTCCCCTATCAGTTTCCGTTCTCTTCCTTCCTGCAGAGGCAAGGGCACTCAGAGCTGCAGACCCAAGCAGAGCTGCAGTGCCCCAGGAGAAGATGGGATCTTCTTTTCCCTGGCCCACGGGGCCGTGTTGTGGCACAGGCACTGCCCCCAAGAGCCAAAATGTCACTGTGGCAACCTCTTCTCCCCCTGCCCAAGTCCTCAGCTTCGAAGAGAGGATAAAATTCTACACTCTTGTCAGATGCTGAGGAGGCTGCCCTGCATCAGCACAACCTCTGTGCTGATAGTTCTGAAACTTCTGCCCTGGGAATTGCTGGAGCTAAGACAGAAATTTGAGAGGAAGCCCAGTGCGAGGAGATGGATTGCTTGGAAAGGACACAAAAGCAAATGAAATCTTCCTTTCCTCCCCTTCTTCCTGTAATGATGCTCTCAGCTCCATCATCATCTTACTTGTGAGGAGAGGAGTGCAGCTAAGGATGACAACTGAGATATTTTGAGCTGAGGGTGTTCTCAGAATGTAATGAAGTGTTGTCATGCCCAGTGACGTCCCTGGGGCATTTCTGAAGGGCTGGGGAGAACACAGGGTGGAAAACAGAAAGCTGTGATATATAACAGAGATTGAGGAACTGCAGGCAAAGGGATCCTGTACGATTTATTAGGGAGTGTGGAGCATGGAGTGGGATGGGAATTAACGAGGTTTAACGTCTCTGGGAGCCCTGAAGTGCCTCACCCAGAGCCAGCTGGCTCTGTCCCCACGCCCCCTCATGCTACTGTGGGCCTTGGGCTGGGGTGTGGCACCCCAGGCTCAGCCAGTTCACCATCCCCTGAGCTGAGGGGGCTCCAGAGAGAGGGGTCCTGCAGGAGCCGGCTCAGGGCTGGCAAATTTGGAACTGGAAGCTGTGGAACTGAAGGAGCCAGCTCAGGGCTGGCAAATTTGGAACTGGAAGCTGTGGAACTGAAGGAGCCAGCTCAGGGCTGGCAAATTTGGAACTGGAAGCTGTGGAACTGAAGGAGCCAGCTCAGGGCTGGCAATTTTGGAACTGGAAGCTGTGGAGCTGCAGGAGCCAGCTCAGGGCTGGCAAATTTGGAACTGGAAGCTGTGGAACTGAAGAAGCCAGCTCAGGGCTCACAGATTTGGTGCTGAAAGCTATAGAACTGCAGGAGCCAGCTCAGGGCTGGCAGATGTGGTGCTGAAAGCTATAGAACTGCAGGNAGGCTCAGCCAGTTCACCATCCCCTGAGCTGAGGGGGCTCCAGAGAGAGGGGTCCTGCAGGAGCCGGCTCAGGGCTGGCAAATTTGGAACTGGAAGCTGTGGAACTGAAGGAGCCAGCTCAGGGCTGGCAAATTTGGAACTGGAAGCTGTGGAACTGAAGGAGCCAGCTCAGGGCTGGCAATTTTGGAACTGGAAGCTGTGGAGCTGCAGGAGCCAGCTCAGGGCTGGCAATTTTGGAACTGGAAGCTGTGGAACTGAAGAAGCCAGCTCAGGGCTCACAGATTTGGTGCTGAAAGCTATAGAACTGCAGGAGCCAGCTCAGGGCTGGCAGATGTGGTGCTGAAAGCTATAGAACTGCAGGGACCAGCTCAGGGCTGGCAAATTTGGAACTGGAAGCTGTGGAACTGCAGGAGCCAGCTCAGGGAATTTGGAACTGGAAGCTGTGGAAATGGGTTTTTTTCAGTGCTGGGCATGAGCTGCTGGGCCAGGCTCAGGTGGTGCACAGCAAACAGGTGAGCTGCCAAGGAGGGAGGGCTGGGAGCTGCTGGCAGTGCAGAGAAAAGGAGCCTTGTTCTGGGATTCCAGGAGCTGCTTTAGGATGGAGACTCCTCTGCCGTGCTGCCAAAATTGAGACTTTTGCCATGGCCCTGCCAGACTTTCTCTCCACTCCTTCCTGCATGTGGGGATTTTGTGCACACTGATACCAGCTCAGCTGCAGAGGGTTTTCTGAGTTTCCAGTTGTACTCTAGAGGATGATATCGGCAGTGAACTCTTTAACACAAATGAGACAGTGACTGTGGTGACTCAGCAAAAGCCTTTTCTCAGTCGGGGGTGGAATTTGTGAAAGCCCGGGATTAAATGACCTTACCTGGTGTTGGGAATTACATCCCTGTCCCACCACAGTCCATCTACACCCTCCTCTCAGCGTGGGACAGAAATTTTTTCTACCCCAAGCGTTTATTTCCTTTTACCAAGTGCATTTCTCAGTGATTAATTGAAAAGGAAAGCAAGCAGCCCCACAGGTGGCTGCGTCCCTCTGCTTTTCTGCCTCTGTGTCCCAGGACATCTCCTACCCTCTGTGAGCTGGGCATAATTTTGTTAAATAAAAGCAGAAAAGAGGATTTTTGAAAAACAAATAAACCGGCTTTTCACAAGTACTTCAGCAAGGAGAGCCTTTTAATATGGGTTGGGTTTTTTTGTTGTTGTTTGGTTTGGTTTTCTTCCTTTTTTAAATTTTTGTTTGTTTGTTTGTTTGTTTGGTTTTTTTTGTTTTTCTGTTTGGTTTTTTTTTTTTTTTTTTTGTTTTGTTTTTTTCCTTTTTTTATTTTTTTTTTTTGTTTGTTTGTTTGGTTTTTTTTGTTTTTCTGTTTGGTTTTTTTTTTTTTTTTTTTGTTTTTGTTTTTTGTTTTTTGGGGGTTTTTTTGGGGTTTTTTTTGTGGGTTTTTTATTTTTTTCCTTCTGGAGCTGGTTTCTCCATTCTGAGTTGCCCATTTGTTGTCTTGGATCTTGAACTTGTTCCCATTTTCTCTTTTTGTTCCCACGGGAAGATGGCTGCACTCTGGATCCTCAAACATGGCTGTGCTGGAAGTGCCTTTGTTCTCAGGATTTCGGGCAGATATTGAGAGCCTGGAGCAGGTAAGGGATGGGATGGGAGGTGGATCCTGCAGGGCTGGGTGTGGATCTCTAACTGGGAGGGGTTCCCTTGGAGGGCCAGGAGGAGGCCGTGGAGTGCCACAGCACTGCTAAAAAGATGCAATTAAAATTGGGATGAGGGAGGAAGGGATTTCACTTGTCAAAAAAATCTCTCTGAAATGAGGGAACAGAGGTTCTGAGCAGGCTGAGCAAACCCAACCCGGCCAAGCCAAGGTTTTCCCCAGCCGGTGCACAGTAATTAACCGAGCCCCTTTGGAAAAGCTGAGGTGCAAATGTGCTCTAACAGGAGCTGTTTATGGCTCCTTAGTGGGCTGTGTTATCTCCAACATCTGGATCCCATTTCTTTGGAGGCTCTGTGTCTTGGAATTTTTTTGCCCTTTTTTTTCTTTCCCCTTCTCTCTGGGAGAACATCGTGTTTCTTGCAGCCAAGCTGAGGTGGACAGAATGTGCCTCGTGCCCAGCCAGCCCTTCAGGGCAGATGAACTGGAATCCTGAGCTTTGCTTTATACTTGTGGGAGCATTACACTCATTACAACTCACTACATTTTGTGGAATGTTGCATTCACTGCAAAGATTTTTAATTTTTTTTAAGGACTGTTTAGCTGGAGAGGTGTAAATTTTTTGCATCCTTGAGGGCCAGTAAAGAACTAAAAAATNGGGAGAACATCGTGTTTCTTGCAGCCAAGCTGAGGTGGACAGAATGTGCCTCGTGCCCAGCCAGCCCTTCAGGGCAGATGAACTGGAATCCTGAGCTTTGCTTTATACTTGTGGGAGCATTACACTCATTACAACTCACTACATTTTGTGGAATGTTGCATTCACTGCAAAGATTTTTAATTTTTTTAAGGACTGTTTAGCTGGAGAGGTGTAAATTTTTTGCATCCTTGAGGGCCAGTAAAGAACTAAAAAAATATTTTGCTTCTAAAAGATCTCTGTTAATTACTTTATCTCGTTATAATGGGAAGAGATCTGAGGAAACAATTTTTAAGTAGGACCATTGTGAAGTTTAATTTGATATCATAATTCAAGGAGGTGTGCACATGGCTTTGCCTTCCCTAGGATTTCATTTGATTTGGCTGATTTATAATTGAAACACCATTGCATTTTCTTGGAGGAAAAAGGCCTCTGGAGGGGTTTGCAATCCATGTCAGAAGCTGCTGTCAGATATCTCCTGAGATGTCCCTGAAGCCACAGAAAATTTTGTATCAATCCCTGAGAAGCAATTGCATCCTTTCAGAACAGGGTATCACATGTGAAATTATTCCTATTCAGAGAAGAACTGAAGTTATTTATATCCGTTCACAAGCTGCACATGGAGAAATCTATTTTCAAATCCAAGCATGTGAAATGGATCAGGTTTTATTTGCCTGTGAGTCTGATTTTCTCTCTCATGCAACAAACTGGATGTGGCTGCTCAGGTGGGGCAAGGCAGGAGTGGGAGTTCTCCAGCATCCCCGTGGGAAGAGAAAGGAGGAGAATTAAGTGAAGGGTCCTGCAGTTTGGTTCCTGCTTTCCCTGCTCTGCTGAAGGTGCTGCAGTGACAGACTTGTGCAGTGCTGTCAAATACTTTCTCTTTCATAGTCATTCATGGAAATAACAGCAGGAAAAATATGGGGGAGAAGCTGGCTTAGAGCCAGAGAGAGCTCCAAATGTCCCAGGAGGAGAACAACAGGATAAGTTTACAGTGTTAAACCTATGGAATGTTCTGTGAGCAGAGGGAAAGGGTCGAAAGAAAGAGCGTGAAGGGGTTTNTTTTTTCCTTTCTTTTCCTTTTTTTTCCTATTTTTTCCTATTTTTTCCTTTTTTTTCCCCTTTTTTTTCCTTTTTTTTTTCTATTTTTTCCCTTTTTTTTGTTCCCTGCTGTGGGCAAAGAAGAAATAACAAATTTGGGTGAATAAATAAATCCTTTCCTGATAGCAGCAGGGGACAGACAGAGCTGAGGGTTTCTAGGCTGAGGAAGCAGAGAAAGTCCCACATGCCCTTCTGTTACTGTCCTTGAAGACTTTCCCCTTTTCCCCTTTCCTGCACAGGGCAACTGCACTCACAGGTGTCACAGGGAAGGGCTCAGTTTGTGTTTGGTTACTGCTCTCAGGCTGGGCTGTGTGATGTTTGCTCTGCCCCGTGCTCAGGGAGTGCTGGGTGTGTTCTGAGAGGAGCACTGAGAATAACTGGGAATAAATTATTCAAATGAGGACATGCTGTCTTCAAGGGACACTGATGCTGGAACTTGCTGTGTAATGTCTCAAAACACTTCTGTTGGCAGGAGATCCCAGGATGGTTTGGGTTGGAAGGGACCTTAAATCCCACCCAGTGCCACCCCTGCCGTGGCAGGGACACCTCCCACTGTCCCAGCTGCTCCAAACCCCATCCAGCCTGGCCTTGGGCACTGCCAGGGATCCAGGGGCAGCCACAGCTGCTCTGGGCACCCTGTGCCACCCTCACAGCCAAGAATTTCTGTCATAAGTGTGTGAGCCCAGAAGGCTCTGCTGTTCCCATAACCAGATCAGAATTGCTTCCTTTGGAAAGCAATCCTTCCCTATATTGGGAAGGATTTTGCATCCTCAGGAGGGGTTGTTCCCCTTGAAGAGCTGAATTCCATGATTTTTTTTATTGCAGAAACCCTTTGGCATCTCTAAGAATGAAATGTGGTGACAAACTTCAAGCATATCTACAGGCAGGCAGTGAAAGTGCAGATTTAACCCCACCTGCAGATCCACCTTTGCTGGGGAGAGCTCAGGACCTGAAGGGGCTCCAGAGAGCTGGAGAGGGACTGGGGACAAGGGCTGGAGGGACAGGACACAGGGAATGGCTCCCACTGCCACAGGGCAGGGCTGGATGGGATATTGGGCAGGAATTGTTCCCTGGGAGGGTGTGAGGCCCTGGCACAGGGTGCCCAGAGCAGCTGTGGCTGCCCCTGGATCCCTGGCAGTGCCCAAGGCCGGGATGGACAGGGCTGGGAGCAGCTGGGACAGTGGGAGGTGTCCCTGCCATGGCAGGGGTGGCACTGGATGGGATTTAAGGTCCCTTCCCACCCAAACCACTCCGTGATTTCTTCATGGCTCCCAAACACAGGCCCAACATGAAATCCACTCACTGAGGTTTCACTGTGTATTTTGGCCACCACCTTGAGCAGAGACAAGCCCCATCCTTGCCCCTGCT
Source organism: Bombycilla garrulus (assembly GCA_013400315.1). Taxonomy (NCBI): domain Eukaryota; kingdom Metazoa; phylum Chordata; class Aves; order Passeriformes; family Bombycillidae; genus Bombycilla; species Bombycilla garrulus. The sequence goes on from VXBU01008269.1 coordinate 710,955, forward strand.
GCCTTTTCCCTGGCCTGCTGTGGAGGGGCTGGGCTGTAAATCAGGATTTTCCCCGTCCCGGGGTGGGAGCAGCCCCACGTGCAGCCCCGGGGCAGCGCTGCTTAATGAGGGCTCTGTGCACACCCCGGGCAGCCCGGCCACAAATCCCCCTAATAATGCTGCATGTCGGCAGGGTCGGGAGGTCACCCCGGGCTGGGAAATATCAAACCTCACCAGAAAAAATGCAGCTTGAGCTGAGCTGAGCAGTTCCCGGTGGCGCCGGCGTCTCCCGGCCCTCATAAAAAGCACTGTCTGCAGCCATCGACTGCTGAGTAATAACAGCCACCACCAGGCCCCTAAAATTATAAGGACAAATTAAATTGGCCCTTTCCATATTGTGTGGGACTTAAACACATGTTGCTCTGCTTGTTCCAGGAATAGCAGGAAGCTGGGGAGCAGGGTTTTACAAGTTAGGAGCACTTTGCTGAGGGGAGTCACAGCTAAAGTGCTGCTGGCAGGTTTGGGCAAATTTCAGTAGGAATGCTGCTTGGTTCATGTCATTCTAAATAATAATGATATTATTTATATTATTATTATTACAATA
>VXBU01008269.1:711655-746383 GCA_013400315.1 Bombycilla garrulus
TTTGTTTCCCTTTCAGCAGAGATTTTAGCCTATGATCTCAAAGTAACTTAAGAACATTAAAAAAAATTAAAATAAAACCAAAAAACAACCCACAAGATTATCCCTATGTTACAAATGGGATTGTCTGACTGACAGAGGTTGAAGTGATGGGACAATGTGGAGAATAGAATTACAGAACAGAGTTCCCTGGCCCTATCTTGGCTCCCCAAACTTTGATTAAAACACAGAAGTCCTTTTCCACAAACCCTCATCCTCCCGAGCTTCAGTATTAGATATATTAGTGTAGTATATAATATTAGATATTTTCCACCTGACAGATGCATTCTAAATGCAAATTATCAAAATAATAATGCTTGATCAGGCAGGACAGTCACGGTATTGAGATGCTCCAAGTGCAGAAATCATAGGAGGAATTTTGGGAAATTGAAAATAAAATTTTGGAGATGTGGGAAGTGCGCTCAGATGTTCCTTAGATGTGCAGATAAAAAGCAGAAGAGGTGGGTCTGTAGGCCTGCCTGGCACAATGCAAACCCCAAATTCCAAATCCCTGCGCCTCAAAGGGAGAGAAGATGAGGAGCAGAGGCCTGGCCTGACCCCTTTTGTCAAAAGGGAGGGTGCCTGGGGCTCTTTCAAATGGCTGCTCTTTTCAAATGTGAGGATTAATTTTCCTGGCAGAAGAATGTTTTGGATTTTTCAGCTGGTGGGAGGAGGGGACCTTCACTACCCAGTGCAATCCTGGGGGGAGATTCCCTGGTGGTCTGAGGGGTGAAAATAGGAGATTTCATGGAGGGGTTTGGGGCCTCTGAGGTCTTGCTGGAGCCCTGGCACTGAAATCAATCAGGGAGCTGCTCCATGAGATCATGAATGAGGTGTCAGCAGAGCCCCAGGAGGATAAATGCACCAGGGAGAGCCCTCAGCTGATGCACCTTGCAAGAATTCCTCAGCAGGGACACAGGGAAGGACACAGGTGGCTTTTCCCCCTCAGTCATGTGACAGCAACTTCAATCTCTTTGCATTTTCCCTCTCTTATGGAAGCGTCCTTCCAGCAAAATAAATCCCTAGAGTTTAATGTCTGATCAGTTTTCTAAGCAGCCTGAAATCTTACTTAATCTCTGATTTCTACCTGTTTTGTATAAAGTGAGATTAAACTAAACATGATGATTTTTAATTTTTTCTTTTCCCCAGTTATTGATGAACAAGCAAATTGGGTTAAAAAGATACGAAGTGGATGGAAGAAAAGTCCTATTTTATTTTGATGAGGTAATGGCTTTTTTTCTTATATTTTTGTTGGATTTTAATGGAAGGCAAATGAGCAGGGGATGAGGCACAGGCAGAGGGTTGGGGTCCCTCAGGGGTGGGGATCACTCTGCAGCTTTAACTGGCCTCTTGCTTGGGCCTTTTTTTTTTTTTTTTTTTTTTGCTGCAGGTGGGTGTTGTGGTTTTGCTTGGAAACCAAAGTACAACAGAGGCAGGTGATTCACTTTGGCACATGGAGTGGTTTTGGGTAGATATCACTTAGATTTGTGTCTTGGAATAATCTCACCTTCAGCTACAACTAGCGGTGCTAAATGCAGAATAATTTAGATCTCAGACCTGAGAGTGGAAGGTGAGATCTCTCCTGGCTCGGTCAGCAGCAGGAAATTGTCTGGTGGTTGTGGGCAAGCCAGGGAACACAGCTGGAGTGTCTGCCACTGCTCTGTGGCAAATGTGTTTTAAAGGTCAGCAAAGCATCCTGGTTTAGTTCATCCTGTTTGGATTTTATTCATTGTCTCTGCCCCTGTACTTGGAGTATTGGAGGTGTCTGTGCCCAGTGTGTTTCTCTGGGGCACGTGCTGTGTTCATTTGTCTCTCTCTTCACTTCAAGTGTAGTTTTTGAGTCTTTTACACCATTCCACACAGATTCCCAGCCAGTGCATGACCTGTGTGAAGTTCCAAGCTTTCAGAGAGCACATAGTTGGGAAAACAGCCCCTGTTCCTATCAAAGTGTACGATTACTACGAGCCAGGTTTGTGCCTGTTTCCCTCTGATCCCTGCTGACATCAGATCTCCAGGCAGGAGGCTCAGCTGTGATTTCTGCTCCTTGCTGCAGCTTTTGAAGCCACTCGTTTCTACAATGTGAGTGAGAACAGTCCCCTGGCCCGGGAGCTCTGCGATGGCCCCACCTGCAACGAGGTGGAAAGTTCAGCCAGCCAGTGGGTTGGTGAGTTACCCCAAAGCCCACAGGTGTTCTGAACTCAAAATTATATTTAGACAAATGTTGTGTCTCGCTCTCTGTGTTAGTGAAAGTTTCACAAAGGTTTGGGGGGGTTGCAGTATTAAACAGACAGACATGTGATGCTCCTCAGGCACCAAAGTGACTGATTTGCTTCAGAGCCAAGATAAAATTGTCTAATTCTGGAAGAACCAAGGGGAGATGTGTCAGTAAACAAAGAGGTAAAAAAGTCTTCACCATACAATTTGGATTTCTTTCTCACCAATATTTTGCAATGGACTTCCACAATTAACAGTAGGAAGACTGAACAATTTCATATATCTGTGAAAGGAATAACTTTCCCCAGAAACTTTGTGTTCCTTTCTGTACTCTGCAACCAAAAACCAGTTGCTTTATCCCAAGTCAGGAAGCTGTAGCACCATGATTCTTTCCAAAAGGCGGCAACTTTGTTCCCACATCTTTTAATCCTATCAAGTTTGTAAATTCCTGTTAGAAATCTTAGGGAATTCAACATAAAAACGGATAGCAGTGAAATATTTCCATTCCACCTTGCCCGTGCTGTGCAAAACTGACTGGCTTTGTTCAATTCCCAGGCTTTGTGCACTCTGGCCCTTGCAACAACATCTTTGGCTGCCTGGAGGACGAGTACTTCGAGCAGTGCCTGTGCTCGCGGGACTGCGGCTACGACGGGGAGCCCGTGTGTGGCTCCGACGGGCACATCTACCCCAACCACTGCCAGATGGAGGTGGCATCGTGCAGGAACAACACCAGGATAGAGCAGATGCCCATGGCTCAGTGTTCTGCCTGTAGGTTGCATTTATTTCCCTTTTCTGTCATGATCTGATTGCAGAATGTTAGGAGTCCTCATTGGAGCGAGTTAATGTTCTGTACCCGTGGTAGGGAAAGGAGGGGGATTGCAAATTTGCTCTGTGTTATTTTGCTGTTCATGGTACAGCTGATTAAGTGATAAGTGCAGCTGCTTTTCAGTTTGAAATAACTGGTTTTCTGTTCTGTGAATGCACGTTTTACCAGTCAGAATGAATTGAAGAGAAAATTAGCGATACTGTTTGAGCTGAAGTGAATACTCCTGGATAAAAATTAAATCTGTGAAATGTAACATGCTGTGGAGCTTTTGCATGGCCTTTCAAGGTGTGTAGTGTATCGGGGAACAGATGATGCCATCTCTGGAAATGCAAACATTTTCTAGAGATGCATTAATGAATTGCATGACCAACAAGTTTATTTTTCTTTGTATTTGCAGCCAAGAATTTGCCAGAAGAAAGAGAGACACACTCCCACACAGCTGAGCAGCCCAGTGTTCCCCAGACTCCAGCAGGTAATGCAATACCTTTGCATTTATCCAGAGATTTCTCTTTACTGAGGTTAAGGCTTCTCCTATCCCTGTATTAAGTACAGGTGATTCTCAAGCACATTTTAAGTAAAGGTGCTGAATTTCTCCACCTTATAGAAAAGACAGAATATTCAGAAATCAGGAAAAAAAATGAAAAGGTCAAGGAAACTGAGGATGAGGGGTATTCAGTAGCAGACAGTTCTCCTAGTCCTTTTCCTTTCAGGAAATCATGCAGGAATCCTGCTCACTTCAGCACCTGCAGGATTTAGATAATTGTTTGTAGGAGTGGACAACCATCCCTCCTATTTTCTCAGCCTTGCTGTGTTTGAACAACACACTGTGATCTTTTCTTCCACTACTAAGCTGCAAAGATCCCATTTAAAGCCAGGCTGATGTAATGTGTTCCAACAAACAGCTGAGCAGGACGTGACAACAGCCCAAACCACTGCAAGGACTCCAATCCAGGTGGATTAACTTTGTCCCTGCAGCTCTGTGCAAAAATGGAGCTGGCAGTCTTGGCTCTCTCAGAGCTGCTGTTTGGAATAAAGAGCCTTAGTGAACAAAAACGTTAAGGTCAGTGGATGGAGTAGCCAGGAATTTGGCTGCTCATTTTATTTGGTGCTTATGTTCATGCACTTTTTTTCCAAGACTCGTGTCGAACTCGCTCATGGCTCACAATAAATCTCACCAAGAAGCAGTGGAGGGTCAATAGAATAGCTTGTTTCATGCTGTTTCTAGTAAATAAACTGGACTACATTTTTCCTGGCTGCTTTCCACTCATTAATTTTCCCCTGACCTCCAACTCTCCCAACAAATTGGTAAAACCAGTTTAATTCTTCAGGAGAAGCCTCTGTGCCTCCTCATGTCCTCCTTGTGTGCCAGAGTCAGAGTAACACGTGTCCAAAACGAGACCCATCCTGTTCTTCCCCTTCTGGACAGCAGCTGATGGACACTTTTCTTATTAAGGTGTAAAACCGTGGTGAATATTCCATTATGACAGTTTGTAATGCTCATTCAGTCTTAGTGTTTAATGTCTCTGCTATTTTCCTCCCCCTTTTTTTCCCCCTGGACTTATTGTGAATATATCTATATCTTGTTGCCTTTTAATCCATGCACATGCCATGTGCTCAGCATGGGAACTCTGCAATCTGAGCCCTTTCAAGCAGCATTTCTGAACTGTTCCATTTGGGCACTGCTGGAATGCGAGGCCTACAAAAACGGGGCTGCCATTGCATTATTTTCAAATAAAAATTTGATATGATTACCTGGGGGGGAAAAAAGGATGGAACTTGATGGTAATCCACAATCCAAAAAATGTTCAGGAGAGAGTTTCTGAAATTATCTGCACTGAAGTCAAAGGAAAACCCCTCTGTGGTTTGTGTTTCTGAATTGATAGAAACAGTGCTGGCTCAGAAGGAGCAAAAGGGGAAAATCTGATTTTTTTTTTTCTTGTGTGTGGCATTGTTATGCAGATTTTAGATGGACAAACTTGAGTGCCATAGGGATGTTTGTCAAAGCACTTGGAGCTGGCTTTGCCCTGGGATCTGGGAGTGCCCAAATTTCCTGGCAGGAAGATGCTGAGCTGGGAGCAGCCATGGCAGAGTGAGCATCCAGGAGTCAAACTGCCTAAATCCTGCACCAGGAAAAGGGCCCAGCATGTGATTTTCATTAATCCTCCGGGCTCCTCTCAGGTCAGGCACATGGGACATGAATCAAAGTGCAGCAGATGAATGAGCCCCTCCTCAGCCACGCTCTCCTGGGCTCGGTGCTGCTGGAGCATGTGATGGGGTTAAGTCGGCTCAGGTGCTCCAGCAAGGGCTCTGCTGAGCCGTGCCTAAATCTGTGACTTCCTAAAAGGATGCAAAACTCCAGGAGCTGAATCAGGCTTAGGGCAGGGTGGTGTAAAACCGACTGGGTGTGTTAATCTGCAGGAAATGCTGCGCTCTCAGAGAGGCTCGTGGTGTTTGTGTTGTCTGGAAGCCTCCTGTGTTTGCCATGAGACTGGTGCAGCTCAGCTGGGGTTGATGGATGCTTTAATTGAGGTCTTGTCCGTGTTACCCAGCAGTGGGAACAAGCAGCTGCCTCCCAGCAATCGGTGGGAATTGCAGGATGTGCTGGGGCTCCCTCTGGCACACACAGACCCCCAGTGAAGTTCCACACACGCCAGTGGGTTTGCTGGAATAAATTCCAGCTGTTCAAGATGAGCAATTGAACATAGATGGCCCTGAAAGGTCAGGATGCAGTGCTGTTGCTGCTGTCAGAACATTTTAAAATGCCTTCCCAAAGTCTGCAGCGAGGCAGAATGCCTGAGGTTTGACCTTAAAACTGCAGCCTTTTCTTGAACAGATGGGTGGGATCCTCTTTGCATCTGTAGATCCTCCGATTGCCAGGGAAGTTTGCAGGGTGACAGGACTCAGCTGAAATCACTCCTGTGTGAACCCCCTTCCTCAGCTGTTCCTTCTCACAGGTGAATTACTGAGTCCCAAAAGGGTGGAACAGGATTTTGATGAGTAGCATGGACCCAGCTCTGGGTGTGCTCGTGTGCCTTCACAGCCTGCTGCAGTATTTGTTTGGATAGAAAGCCCTGGAGGGGGAACTGAGTTACTGACTGGAATCTCACTGAGTTTCTGACCGTCGCTTCCCTGAGATCCTTGTCACTCCTTGACCACAAGGATCTGGGTGGATTTCAGAGCCTGTGGGATCTCTGATAGCGTTTCTCTGATGAGGTGTGCTTTGGTTGCCTCCACACATCATTAACTCTCTTCTGAAACTGCCTGAATCTGCTGTGCCAAAAGCACTGAGGGTACGGCCACTGGTGTTGGAGTTGGAATGTTGAGGTCTCAGTGCTGTGATTCTGCATGGATTTGGTGGAAAACAATGTCCAGGTGTGTGGGGCAGCAATGCTGGGGGTATCAGTGCTGCTGTGAGCAGGAATCTCCCCCAGGCTCAGCTCTCTGCCCCCCTCCCTTCTCCCTACAGCCGCGTCCTTTGCACAGTTTTGCTCCAGCAATCAGAAGGACCAGTGGCTGGACCTGGAAGGAAATTCTAGGTGGAATTATGATACCTTTGTTTGGTGGTGGTGTTTGGTTTGTGGGTTTGGGTTTTTTTTAATGAAATGCCATCACCCACACCAGCTCCTACCAGGAACATCAGCCTGAGCTCCGCTTCCAGGTGCAGTCATCCCCAAAATTCCCTGGCTGGCCTGTTCCCCACAGGGCTGCAGCTCTTTCAGGATTGATTGAACTGACACAGGGCCGTTTTTCCTCTCCCCCCCATCACTGCTCAGCAAACATTGGCCTCAGCACAAACATTTGGGGCTGGGGGAGTGGTTTGTGTGCAGCAGGAAACGCTGGCCTGTGCTCTTTGCTTGGACTCCAGCGCTGAATTCCTGGGAAGAGCCAGGCCTGTGATGTTCATCCCATCCCCGGTGGACAGCAATCACCCATTCATAGAAGAGCTCATGGTCTGGCAGGTTCTCACAGCGAGGAGGCCAAGAAGGAGTGAACAGAGCCTGACTCCCCTGCCCAGTGCTGGGAGGATGTGGGAGGCAACAGGGAAGATCCTTCAGATATTTTATTTCTAGAGAACAAACATTTTCAAAGGCCTTGATGAGTGTTCTCTTTAAATAAAGCCAGCTTTGGGCAGGCAGGGGACTTTTCCTCCCTGCAATAATTCTGCCTCAGTGCTTGCTTTGGTTTGGATTAGAGCAGTGTACACAGAGAGCAAACAGGAAGGATGGACAGCTGAGCTGGCTCGAGGAGCAGTTTAGGCAAACACGGATCTGCTGCTATTCCTAGAAGTTTTATCTTGCAGTTTTACCCTCTGGACAGAGCAGAGGCGCAGCCTGGTGTGAGCAGGGTGTGTGCTGTGAGAGGGAGCTGCCCCTCAGGGAGTGGGAAGAGGAGAAATTGCTGCTCCTGCCTGTGCTGGGTCTGTCCCTACGTGAAGTGGTGGAAGTTTCAGTGCTGTGTGACAGAGACACCTCAGCTCCTCATTCAGGCTGGAGCCAATGGCTCTGCTGTGGGCTCCTGGCCCTAAAATCTTCACACTTGTTGGGCTGAAAAGAAAGTTGGCTGCCTCCACTGATCACTCACCAAGTGAGCTGCTCCATCAGGGTCCCCCCCCAGCTTTGTCACTTGTTTTATGCAATGATGCATAGCTGAGGGCACACAGGACATGTCCCTGTAGGGATGGGGCTCTCCTTACCTCAGGTGCCTGCTCAGAGGAGAGATTTTCAGGGTGTAGAGTGAATTCCCTGAGCCATCTGCTCACCGTATGACATTTTATCTCACTGTGTGCAGCCCTCGGGCTGATGGGTCTGAACTTCAGCACCTCAGTTAATTCCATGCTGGGAAAGGAGACTTGGAGATTATTTTTAAAACTACATCGCCCTTTCCCCCCTCGTTTCCTCCTCCTTTTCCCCCACCTCGTTTCCTCCTCCTTTCTTCCCCTCGTTTCCTCCTCCTTTCCCCCACCTCGTTTCCTCCTCCTCCCACCTTTATTTGCCTTCCACCCTTGTTTTCCCTTTTCCTCCTTGTTTCCCCCTCACCCCTCTTTCTTCCCTCTTTCCTTTCATTTTATTCCAGTGCCCAGGTCTCAGACTGGGAGATTGAAAACCCTGCTTTTACAGCTTCTCCCCTCCCTTGTGAATCCCAGCAAACACCCGCAGCCTCCTTCCCCGGTGTCCCTGACTAAATCCCTTCCTTCTCCCGCCCTGCCCTGCCGTGTGTCGTGCCGGAGCGCAGCTCCTGCAGCTCTGCTTCCCCCGGCAGCCGAGGAGGGGCCGCCCCTGCACGCAGACCTGTCCTACTACTCCTACGAGTACGATCCCGACGCCTTCGCCGTGGAGCCCGACGTGTTCGAGGTGGTGGCAGAGCTGAGCACGGCCAGCAGCTCCCGGGAGGGGGACAGCAGCCGGGGACAGGCCACCCCGGCGGAATGGTGAGCTGCTCTGAGCCAGCCTGAGGGTCCTTGTGCTGCCTCTGTTCCCCAAAAAGGAGGGGTTTTTACAACTGTTTTTACAACTGTTTAGGGGTCAGTGGGAATGGGGTGTCGCTGGGGCAGCTCTGTGACCTCAGTGGGTTCATCTCCAGTGGGATGGAAGTGACTTTTCCCGTGGTGTGTTCAGCTGGAGCAGGGGGGGCTGAGGGGGAGGCTCGTCAGTCTCGTGAGGGGGAGAGGAGGAATGGACACGGATTTCTGCTTCGGGGTGACAGGGACAGGACCTCGGGAACAGCTGAGCCTGTGCCAGGGCTTGGGCTGGGGCTCAGGGAAAGGTTCTTCCCCCCGAGGGTGCTGGGCACTGCCCAGGGAATGGTCCCAGAGCTGCAGGAGCTGCCAGGGATGCCCAGGGTGGGGTTGTTGGGGTGTCTGGGCAGGGCTGGGGGCTGGATTTGATTCCTGTGGGTCCCTCCCAGCTCTGTGACCAGTTCAGCTTTTCCCAGCCCAGGCTCAGCAATGTCTCACAAAGGTGCATCACAGCAAGGTGACTTTTCTTCCTTGTGTTCTCTTTCCTACAGAAATGCATAATTTAAATAAAAAGAAGAGGCTCAGAATCAACTCCTGTATGAGTTTGTTCCTCCAGACGACCTGCTGCAGAACAGAATCTGAATGATGACTACTTCCTGATGCCCTCAGAACTGTAGGCTTTGCTGCCCCACAGGGCAGATCCGGAGCTCTAAGGGGGACACTCAGCGTTATTTTTCTGTCCGTTTTCCTGCCTTCTGTGCATCCTCTTTGGAGCCCTCCCAGTGATGAGAGACCAATATGCTGTGCCCTCTAGGTGAGAAAAATAGGGGCTGGAATTCAAACCTATAGAGCATTTCCAAGTGTTTTCTCTGCTATCAGGATATTCTGTAAATGCCATTTCCTAGCTACACTTAGAAGCTAAGTCCAGGCCTTGTGCTTAGCTGAACTGCTGTTTGAGGAAAGATGGCTGAGAAGTTTTTTTGCTCAAATTATAATAATAAAAATCAGTGTGTTTTGCCAATTATGACATAGCAAGAGGCTACTCATCTTCCCCAGCCCATCAGTCAACTGAACCCACGAGAGAAACACTTCCCTGTGGCTGCACAATTCAGGGAAGCTGCTGGGAGGTACATTTTACCTGAGAAAACTGAAATCCACTGCCAGGGCTGAAAGGCTTCGTGTCTGCTGCTGTCTGCAGGCCTCAGCAGAGGCAGGGATGAGGTGGAGGAGCTCCCTTTGTGTTGCACTATGTGCTGACAGGGGCTGCTTGCAGCCTTCTCAGCCCCTTTCCTCCTCAAAGCCTGGCCTGAAAATGAACCTGGCTGAGGCACAGCCCTTTGAAATGTTTGCCTGACTTCACCAACCCCTTTTATTTTGCTCCCCCTGGCAGCCAGCAGAGCATATTCTGGTCCTGGTACTCCCTGGCCAGGCCCTGGCTCTGCTGGCCAGTACCAATCCCTGGTGCCACAGGCTGGACTCCCTCGGTCTGACCTGCCCCAAGCAACGTGGCAAAACTTGAAAAGAAAAGCTTTGTGTTTCCAAAAGTGCAGGAGCCAAGATTTTTGAGTTTCCCTTCCTGCCTGGAGCAGCATTGTTCTCTTTGGAGGAGTTACATGCAATTGCCTCTTGCAAAATAGTGTTAATATTTTATCTTTCCACTTCTATTGTTACCAGGATCCAGAGCAGGGTGGAAACTCCTTTTGAGGGTGTTTATTGGTGAATGGAAACAGAAAAAAAAAGCCCAGCTCCATTCATTTTTAAGGCTTGTTTACACAGGAACCATGACAAGAATATATCCCAGTATAGACATTCCATTCCAGAATAAAGGCAAGTTTATTCCAGAAAAATGTCCACATGGGGACAACCAGGAGGTATCCCAGAGTTGGGCATGTGGAGTTTCCAGTCCTTTTTGTCTGGGGCCAGACATTTGCAGAATGCAGTTGACATGATGAAGGTCTGGGTCTCGAAGTTCCCAGAAATTTCGGCGCTGCCTCGCTGGCAGCTTTGCCAGCCTTCCCTGGTGGCTGCTGCCACTCTGCTCCCAGGATCCTGCACTGGGCTCAGGGTTCTGCCCCAAGCCTGGGGTGTGCAGGGGGAGATCCTGCCCTCACCCTGGCAGCAGCATTCCTGCCTGGCAGGTAAATAAATGCCTTGAAACTAAATTCCACGTCCTGCAAGCAACAGTCCTGGCAGGCACTGGCTATTGTGTACACACACAGGACTGAATCAATATTTATCCCTGGGTAAATAACAGGCCTAGTGTGAGCTGCAACAAGATTTTTTTTTCTTTTTTTCTTTTTTTTTTTTTCCTTTTTTTTCTTTTTTTTCCTTTTCTAAAATTCAAAACTGCACAATACAAACCCTGCTGTTTGCTGGTTCAGGCTGCAGCTGTTTAGTGCTCTGAGTTGAGAGAATGAGGCAGTTGGTCACCCTGGTGATGTCTGTGACTGGCTTCATGCAGGAGATAGGAGCTCTGTTCTGGATTCCTCAGTCTCCTGTCCTCAGTCCCTTTCTGGTTTTCCTTTCCTGCTCTCTCTCACCTGTTTTATACCCAGTGAATGCTTCTGGAGAGATATTTGAAGTAGTTTTAAATTGCTTGGTCCTCTCACAGATCCTTGGGCACTCAGACCTCCCCCTGGGGATGAGGAGATGAGGTTGGGGAGTTCCAGCCAAGAATTAAACCTGGCTTTCCTCACTTTCCTCAGGCTCTGGGACATGTAATGTCCTAATTCCAGATGCAGACATCCCCCTGTTGCTGCCAGGTAAATAATTCCTGCTGGTGGTGCCAGCCCATCAATCAGGGCCTTGTCTGCAGGGTCTCTGTGCCAGTGCTTGAGGCAGAGGAGTCTGACTTCTGTTTTACAATTCAAAGTAAAGCCAGAGGGCCCTGGACCCCCAGAAGGCAAAGGCAGAGCAGCCTTAATGTCCTCAGAGCCAGACAGAGCAGGGCAGTGTGTGGGAGGGGATGGGACAGGATTTCTGGATCCTGATTTCACCCCCAGTGCTTCTTCCCAGCCTTGGCACTTCCAGTGCATCTGCTCTTGGCAGCCTCTGCCTCCCCCTGCTCTTGCTGCACCAAACCAATTCCTCTTTGTAGCTTAAAAGAAAAAAGGTGATTTTGTTTATGGGATTGAATCAAGGAACCTGCAGTTACACCACTGTGGTTGTCTTTTCCCCTCTCACAGAAATAAAGGAAAAGGTCTCTGCTGTCTTCTCCAGCCCAGCTGAGGGTCCAGAGCTTTCCCCTGTCCCACATTTGCTGTTCATGTTTCTTGTAACCATCATTAATTCTTACCTAGGGAAAAATAATCATAAGTTTTCCTCCATTCTTCAACATCCTGCTTGGAATACAGAAATGTTAGGACTGGATCCCGGAGCACCACTGGGCACAGCACAGCTGTCCAGATCCAAAGCCATTCCCAGGCTTTGGCCCAGTTGTGGCTCTGAAGCTGATCAGTCTCCCTCCTGAGAGCACAAGGCCATCTCAGGCTCACACTGCCAGTCAGTTTAGAGAGAAGGATTGATTTTATTTTTTTTTCCACCAAGGAAAAGACCAGCTGGGTGCTGGAAAGCCAAAGCCAGCAAGGCCAGCAGCAGTTGCTGCTGCTCTGAGTTGGTTCTGGCTTAGAGACATTTGCCTCCCTCTGTCAAAGAGATGCTTCTCCTTTCCTGTTCTTGATGGTCCCTCACTGCAAAAGGAGAAAAGTGCCAGTGGGTTTGTAAGACACAGAAATCACTTCTTCCATCGAGTTCTGTGGCTGAACAGCTGCAGCAGTGCTAGCTACCAGTGACTGATGCTTGCAATCCTTTCAAGGAAATTAATATTTATATATTTGTAACTGTACATTATGCAGAGTAATCATTACCATGGTATTTATTTTAAAGCAATAGTTCCCCTTGTTCTTTCTTGTCCTGTGTTTTGGTCTTGCCTCTTCCCCTCCTTCTTAATCAGCCTCAGTAGAAAGCAAATACCAGAAGAATGTTCAGCTTGCTTGAGGAACATCCCCAACACACCAGCACTGCTTTTCTCACGCTGACTGTTGACATTTAATGCACAATAACCTGGTTTTCATTATTGTGAATAGAGCAACTATTTAGAAAACCTCTACCAGCCTGGGTCTTGGTTTGGGTTTGGGGTTTTTTTAGTCCCTGCTGTTTCTGACTGAGTGCCCAAGCACCCAGAGCCCAGCTTTGTGTTTTCCCTGCCTTTTGCCCCCCCACACACAGGTACACACAAACAGCTCTCTGACCAGTTGTTGGTTTGTTCACACACATCTTAGCAAGTCTGAGTCCAGAAAAGTGTTTGTTTTAGAATCTGATAAATATTTTATTAAAAACTGATTTTAAGACAATCCTCTCTGCCTCTTATTCATGCTTTAGGTTGTCAAGCCTGTGCTGGGAAAACAGAAGAATTAAGGAGCTCTGAAGGGGTTTAGTGCTCATTTTCTACCTGGCTGCTCACAGGGCTGTGCCCCAGTTGTGTCTGAGAGCTGAGCTGGCTGCATTTTGTCAGACTTGCAGCAGGTGCCAATAAGCAACAAACCTGAGCACCTCTTTGATCAGAGACAGCTTTGGTGTGGGTGGCATTGCACGAAGGAAGTGTGGAGTACCAGAGGGTTTGCTCCATTCCTACTTTACTATTTCCCTTCATGAGACATCATTTTTTTACAAAATCCATTACTCCAACCTTCGCCTCAAAGAAATGATGGATGCCAAGGGTGATTTGCAAAAACAGGGACGAGTGACTGGGATTTTTACACCATTCACCAACAGTGAGCTGACATTACTGAGGGGCTGCTTACAAATCAAGCCAAGAATGTTTTTTGCTACACAAGCCAGCGCTCTGCACTCTTGACAGACTGTTTTAGTTCAGGAGAGTATCTTTTGAAACATTTAGAAATTTGGTTTTGCAATGATAGCTCTTTCTCAGTTTTAGGGGAAGGGAATATGCATCTAAGGACAGCGAGCAAGCCAGGAGCAGGACTAGCAGGCAGAGAGCAGTCGGGTTAGGAGCACCAGACCCAGGTGTGTGAGGAGGAAAATCCCTGGTGGTGTGTGAGGAGGAACATCCCTGGTGGTGTGTGAGGAGGAAAATCCCTGGTGGTGTGTGAGCGACTGAGAAGCTGCAGGCAGTGTCCCAGAAAAGGATGGATGTGTCCAGCACTCAGCATCTTGTCTGGGCAAAAAAATCCCACAGCCTGGGTTTATTCAGCCTTAATCTGTGCAGACAGGGAAAAGCATTTGGCTCCTGGGAAATGCTGCTCTGGGTGAAACTTGTGGAATTCCAGTGTTGAATTCATCTTATCCCCACTGTGTGCACGATGAGCGCCCTGGGAGCGGCGAGCCGGGCTGGAGGCTCACACCAGAGAATGCTTGGAACGGGGCAACGTTTCCTTGGAGGTCTTCAGGGAAGTGGTGGTTTTTTGGCTGCCCTTGAAGACTCTCCTCCTCACCTTCTCCCGGAAATCCTCGGACACGTAGTAGTAGATGAAGGGGTCGGCGCAGCTGTTGCAGGTGCTGAGGGCCAGGCTGACCATGTAGCTGAGGTACAGCCGGCCGTGCAGCTTGGAGCAGGGGCTGGAGTAGTGAAGCAGCAGGAGGACGTTGCTGGGGGCGTAGAAAACCACGAGGGTGACGACCACGAGGGCCGTGAGCTTGGCGGCGTGCGAGTAGCGGCCGCCCCCGCGCAGGAGGACGCGCAGCACCGCGCCCGAGCTCAGCGCCAGCAGCAGCAGCGGCAGCGCGAAGGCGCAGGCGATCAGCACCACGAAATAATAAAAGTAGAACCCGTCGTCCTCGTGGCGGGGCAGGACATCGTGGCACAGCGTGAGCCCCGTCCCGAGCAGGGGGTACGACTGCCGCTGCAGGGCCAGGGGCAGCGTCAGGGCGGCGGCGCAGAGCCACACGGCGGCGCAGGTGCCGGCAGCGCAGGTGGGGGTGCGGAAAGCGCGGGAGGAGAAGGGGTGAACCACGGCCAGGTAGCGGTCCGCGCTGATGCAGGTGAGCAGCAGCACGGAGCAGTACATGTTCCCGTAGAACAGAGCCGTGGTGAGGCGGCACAGCCCTTCCCCGAAGGGCCAGTGGTTGCCCAGGAAATAGTAGGAGATCTTGAAGGGCAGCACGGAGATGAGCAGCAGGTCGGCGGCGGCCAGGTTCATCAGGAACACGGTGGAGGTGTGGCGCTCGGCGCGGGTGGCCAGCACCCAGAGGGCCAGCGCGTTGGCCGGCAGCCCCAGCAGCAGCACCAGGCTGTAGAGGCAGGGGATGAACCGCACGGTGACAGCGCCGCGCAGCTGGGCCCGCGTGGCCTCGGGGATCAGCAGGTAGGTGACGTTGTTGACCGTGGCCTGGTCCCCCGGGATGGCTCGGGGACACGGGGTGGCCTCTGGTGGGGTGGTCTGCTCGCTGGTGCTGTTCTGAGAGTAATCTGTGAGAGGAAGGCAGCCTGTCACTCACTCAGCCTGTCACTCAGCCTGGTACTCTCTCAGCGGGGCAGGCTGGACCCTCTGTCAGTGCACACAGCTCACCCCGAGGCTGATATGGTTCTTTTCTTTCCCTGTGACTGGCAGTGCTCTGGAAAGGCTGTTGTGTAACGGAAAAACCTGCCTGGTAGAGTGAGATGTGCAGGAGCCCTCTCAGCCACCTTTCTGAGAAACATCCCCGATTCCTTCGGTTCCCCACAGCTCACAATGGACCGTGATGCTCTACAGCCATCAGCAGGCCTGGGAAGCCAGAGAGCAACTGTACAGCCATGAACAGGCCTGGGAATCCAGAGAGAAATTCCTCTGCACAGCCATGAACAGGCCTGGGAATCCAGAGAACAATTCCTCTGCTGGGCTTTCACACCAATTCGAAGGTCTAGAGCCACTCCAGTGTAAAGTTGTGGCTTTGGGAGTATAATTAGCTAAAGATTTAGCTGTTGAGTCCCTTCTGCTTTATTGCTCCTCTATTTTTCCTTTCTCTTTCTAGTTTCTTCCACCCCAGCTTCTTTCTCTGCTTTATCACCTCTGTCAACCTCCTGCTTCAACAACACCCCACATGAAGCTCTATCAGAGCATCCTCTCATGGGAACTCATTAAAAAATGAGTTTTCAGGGATCTTGCAAAGGTCCCAAATAGCCAGCACTTTAAGAAGCAGCAGCTTTGCAGCCAAAGGCACACACTCACCATCGTAGTCCAAGGCCAGGCAGAGTCCCCAGAGAGCACAGCAGAGTAGGAGCCGCCTGCCAAGTGTCCCCATGCCAGTGCAGGGGCTGCTGCCACACCAGAGAGCCAGAGCTGTGTGCGAGCAGCAGCATCAGGGACCCTGCTTACGCATTTCCTCCTGCTGCTCCTTAACTCTCGGAAGCCACGGGGCTGATCCCGGGCAGGATGAGGGAATGGAGGGGCTGTCACCAGCGTGAGCTGCCCCAGCCCAGGCTGGACAACCCCAGCGTCAGAGTGGGGGACTGGGAGGGGCTTATTTATCCAGGCCTGAAGTGTTTCAGGGCTGCACTTCATCCTCAGTGTGAGACCATGGCTCAAGTGACTCATCTGGGTCTCCTTCCTGCTCTGGAATATTCCTGGAAATAACAAATGTGGTCGGGTTTGATGCAGTCTGCACATAAACAGAACCCACGCACCTCTGCCCATGGAAATGCTGAGCATCCTCCCACGACACAGACCTGAGTGGCTCTGAGGGTGAGCTGAGGTCTTTTCCTAAAGCCTGAGTCACAGCATTTTCTGGTGCTACAAACAGGGAGCTATCCCAGCTACCAGAGCTGCAGGCCACACAGATCTCCCAGTGAGTGCGTGGGGCTCCTGCAGACTCGTGTTCTGGCAGTGGAAGGTTTTTAGTGTCAGCCTTGCAACCTCCACATCAGGCTGGGCCCTTCAGAGTTCCCTTTTATCCTGCTCCTGCTTCCTGGCTAAACAACACCAAGCTCCTGCACCTTCTTGGTTTTACTGCAGGGGATGGTTAAAAGCCCTCTGGGTTGGAGCTCTCTGCAGCAGCAGGAGCACCGTGACACACCAAGGGCAAAGACAGGGAGACGCTTTGCTTCCGCTGATAAAGCACTGGACAGGGAGAGCAGCTCCATGCAGCAGGAAAGGGGCCTCAAAGGACACACAGGAAGTCCCTGCTTTTGGGGAGATAATGGGGAGCTCCAGCCACTCCTGCCCCACAAAAAGCTGCCTTTTCCCAGAGCTGAGCAGTCCTACCCTGCACAACCCCACTCTGCCTGGGGTGAGAACTCGAAGCAGCACATGGAGCTGCTGGTTGTGCGCAGAGAAGAACTCAGATAATGCTGTAACAGGGACTGGCAGAGGTTAACTCAGCCTTAAGATCCTCTGCTGCCAGATCCCCCTGCTCTAACCCCCAGAGCAGGTCCCTTCTGTGCTCTGCTCTGCACAGCAGCTCTGGAAGCTCCCCCATCCTCCCCACATCCCGTGTCAGACCCCGGTGTGGCCCTGGCCACCACGTGCACAGGCCAGTGGGACAGGAGGTCACAGCTGGAGGGGTGCTGGGCTTTGGGCTTTCTCTGCAGTCCTGGCCTGGCTCTGCAGAGGGGAAGGACAGGAGCTGGAGCCCAGGCAGTAGGAACTGTAAATTTGGTTTGGCAACCTGAGGAGCAGCTCGTTTCTTTCTCCTCGCCTCATGAATGGCCTCTTCTGTGAAGGTTGCAAATCTGAGCCTGGCTGCTGTTTGATGAGATTCTTCTATTCCAAGGAGAAAATGATCCTATTTCCTTTGCTTTCACCATATTCCCACATCCTTGTGCCGAGCGTGTCAAGAGGTGGAGTTCCACTGGCAGGGAAGGGAAGATGCAATGTTAGATGTTTTGCTTTTGTGATTCTCTCAGGATTTATGAACCATTACAGAATGACTCATGTGGCCACATATTTTCCATGCCTCAGCCAGGATCCTTTCCATGCTCTGTATGCAAAAAATTAGCCATAATCAGGTTCAGATAGTGTGCAAATCACAGCCCTGCTTCCTACGGGCAGGTCTCTGGAGTGGAGCAGAGAGGGGTTACTCATTTCTGTATCCTTCATTTTTCAGATGCTGTGTGATCTTTAGTGACTGCCTCAGATGCAGAACAGCTTGCCTGAAAATTCTGATGCCAAAGGTTTGTCACGGCTTGTTAACATCTCTTTAAGTCGTGTGATCCCTGCCCTGTGGGGTAACAATTTGGTTTTAAAGTAATTCATTGTGCAATAGATCATCTCCTGGGAGCAGGGGCTCTTTTATTCCGTGGCTCTGAACCCGAAAGATGTAATGCTGGAAATCGGGCTGGGGATTTCAGAGCTCACAGGGAGGGTACGGACACCACCTGGCCTGTCCCATACATCCTGGAGGCTTGGAAGAGCAATATGAGGTGGGTAAAGGACGGGATTCGCTGCTGCTTCTCCATTCCAGCAGCTCCAGGAGGGTTCCTGAGCAGCAGCTCAGAGCTGTCTCTGCACCTCCAAATACCCTCAAACCCCAGACACTGTCAGGTCTCCTCCTTCTCCTTGGCTCCAGGGAATCCCCTCCTCTCCCTCCTGCTTGTCCCACAGCTCTCCTGCTCCTCTGGGATCCCAAACTTTCTCCTCAGCCTCTCGCTGCTGCAACACTCCTGAGGGAGGTTTTTCAGAACTGCTCTTCTGCTTGCTGGCAGTTTTCACTTCACACCATAAAAGTCCACATGAAGACATTTTCCAGGAATATTTGAAGCTTATTAACACCCCTACAGCTCAGTGTTCTGGAATAGCTTTTTGAGGGCCTTTCTCAGTAAGATAGTGACACTGGGGTGGGGGCTGATCTGGCACCGCCATCATCATCATCCTCATCATCATCATTCCTTTTCAGCATCAGGACTCTCTGGATTCATTCTTTAGCACAGATGAGGAGTTGCCAGACTTTAATTTAGTCTTTAAATTGAATTAGTTAGTTCTAATCCAGAGCAATGGCTAAAACATGAAAAAAACCTCAATTTACATTTGCACGCACAGGTCCAGACTCTCTCACGCATTCACAGCCCTGACCCTCCCAGTGCATCGCTGGGATCTGGAAACACATTAAAAAGTCCTGGAATGTCAAATGCTGAATTCAGGTACTCCCTTCAGCAACTCTGAGTTTAATTGTGCAAACCATTAATACCTATTCCACCCTCCAAACCTGAAGGATGTTTTTCAGCTGTTGGCTGCTGCCAGAGTTGTCCACTCGCTGAGATGTCCAAGTGCTCTCGTGTCACATCTGGCTGTCCCTCCCCTCAAGTGCAGGGAACATCCCCTTTGTGAGAGGGCCAAGAAGGGACTTGTGCAAAGTGGGCTGTGTCCTCTGAGACCCCACCACCACCATTTTAATCAAATTATTCCACGCAATCGCTGCACCAGAGGATTGTTATTGGGAGAACAACAGTTTGTTTCCCTGTGAATGAGCAGGGGCCTGCACAGAGAGCAGAGCTGCCTTTTGTTATGGCAACGGAAGTGTTGGGGATGATGTAAAGGAAACTCCTATCAGCTCTGGGTCACATCACTACGGCCTAATTTGCAAAATCCACTCATTCATTTGTCGTGCAGAGCTCACAGGGAACACAGTTAAACATGTTATTACCCAGGAATTTGGGGAGGCTGAGGGAAAGGCGGGTGGAGGGTTATTTTCATGGTTGCAGTTGTGTTGTCTTAACCTGTAGCAGATGTGCTTGAGGGGTTGGGAACTGGAACCAGCCCCTTCTCTGGAGCCCTGGCTGTGCTCAGTGTGGGATTCCTGGGGCCAGGCCTGGGCTGTGCCTCACCTCTGCCAAAGGTGCTGCTAGGCAGGAACCAGGCTGCAAGAATTCACTGCCTGGCAGGACACAATTCCTGAGCTGGGAGGGACCCTCAGGGATCAAACCCAGCCCCTGTCCCTGCCCAGACCCCCCAGCAATCCCACCCTGGGCATCCCTGGCAGCTCCTGCAGCTCTGGGACCATTCCCTGGGCAGCCTGGGCAGTGCCCAGCACCCTCGGGGGGAAGAACCTTTCCCTGAGCTCCATGCCTCTTCCTGACGCAGCTCCAGCCCTTCCAGTGTTTGACTTTGAGACCTCTCTGGTGGAGCAACTGTGCCACCCCCTGGACTCCTGCTCCAGCCACGGGCCTCGGCTCCAGGAGAGGTTTTGGCAGCTCCCACATGAGAGCAGCCCCAGCTCCTGCGTGGGATCTCTGCTTGCAGGAAATGTATTTCCCTTTTCCATCAGCGAGTGCACTGCTCACAGCCTCACAGCCTCTCATCTCAGAGAGTTTATCATTTTACTCACTGACACACAGCTGCATCAGCACATCCTGCAGCCTGTCTAAGAACTTCAACCTTTCCATTGCATTTTTCTACCATTTAAAATACAGTTTCAGGTAAAAGACAATCAATTCTGGGGTTTGTCACGAAGTTTAAATTAGTTGAAAAGAAACGTAAAACAGTGAGAGCTGCAGACTTTTAAAATCAATATTTTATTTTACTTGAATGTGCAAATAAATATAAAAAAAACTACATTCAAGGAGCTGGCAAAGCAATTACAAGCCCAAAAGCAAAGATCCTTCAAACAAATGGAAGAACAAACTCTTGACTCAAGGTCGTGCAGATACACAGCTGAAACCCTCAGACATGAACAAGCCTCTCTCAAACCTGCCTGATTTTCCCTTCACATCCCTTGCTACTCTCAGCTTCAAGACAATAGCACTGTAAAGGGCAAAACTCTTGCTTAATCAGTTCAGATTATAAATTAAGGTTTACAAAATAAGGATGCTTAAAAATACCTGAAGTACACTTAGAATGGGTTGATGGAACAGGACGGTGCCCAGGGGTGTTGCCCACCTTGGTACACCTGGAATCAAACGCATTTTAAGCCACAAGTTGCCACCTATTTTCTAGTAAACAGTTTTCTGTATCATAAAACCATAAAGTTTGGCACAATTGTCATCTCCACCGGGAGACAGCAGAGAGGTGAGCAGGACTGAGGTGTGTTTTGGTGAGCTGGCTGGAAGGGAAAGGGGGACACTGTGCTTTGCACTGGGCTTGTCCCCCTGCTCCCCCCAGCCCTTGCAGAGCCACGTGGGCTCTGATCACTGCAATGAGGGCAGGGGAAGAACCTTCAGATCATTTCAGGAACCAAAGTTTAGCAGAGACCCAGCCAAGGAGAGCACGGGCTCTTGATGAAAAGTCTCTGCTGGCAGTGGTTGTGCAAGTGGCCACGAATGCCAGAGAGTGGCCTCCCTCCTTCCCTCCCACAGAGTATTTTGCAAAAAAGACAAAGACTCGGGACAGTTTTCTATTAAACGTACCCCAAAGGCCAATTTTTCTACTGTCAAGTGAGACAATTGCGAAACCAAATGTTGTACAGTGGAAATAACCCAGGACAAATCCTACAGGCTGCTCCTTAGGTCTGGCAGAAATCATAACCTAAAAATCAAAGCCACAGAAAGTTTCAGGGTGGGGGGAGGGGATTACTGCCCCAAAAGCCAGGGAAAAGTTGGAAGCAAAGCTGAAAGGAGGCTGGGTACGCCTCAAAATGTTATGTTTGTAATACACTCCACGGACAGTGTGCTTGCCCTTGGCTCCTGAAAAACAGGAGTGAAGTCACAGGGGGCTGCAGGACAGACACGAGTAAATTTCCTTGATTTCTCACTAGATCAAGTCAGATGTAGTGCTCTGCACAGATCAGGGCAGGCTCTGTTAGGTTTCACGGCAAAAAAAGCTTGGATGGCAGTAGTGATGCTTCAGTGGAACAGCTCGTCTGGGATGCTTGTGGCTGGATCTCGCTCTGCTCCTCGCAGATTTCCGAGTGTTCCTGCAAACCCAGCGCCCGTGCTGACCCAGCAGAAACAGGAGAGTCCTCGGGCCGGAGCTCAGCTCGCAGCGGTGCTGCGGGAGCTCCATCTGCCGATGTCACCGCCGTGCTGCAGCCCCGCGGAGCGCCGGGGGCCGGCCAGGCACAGGGAAACGCCGGGAAACGCCCAGCTCCGGAGCTGCCCACCAGCACGCAAAACACAAACCCAAAAACCAGGCCAGACCTCGCAATGGACGTTCCTCCCCATGGATGTTCCTCCTCATGGATATTCTGGAAGGCAGAGGCTGCAGCAGGTGCTCGGCTCCCAAAGCAACACCGGTGGCTGGGGGCTCTCAGGCCGGGCATTGCTCCCATCCCAGCACCACAGCCCAAGGCTTTCCCCCTCAGTTCGTGCTCCAGAACACTTGGTTGATGAGGGAGCCTCAGGGCCTGGAGTGCTGGCCATCCCCGTGTCAGTTTTGGCATTTTTCTCAGCAGAGCACCAGGAACAAGAGTCATTTGTTGCCTTGTTGGTTCACAGGGATAACGAAGCGCCCCTGTGCTGGGGGCTCTCGGCCCTGCTGGCACTGCCAGGGTACAGGGAAGAGTTCTGCAGGATCCAAGATGGCACAGAGTCAGGAAGATAGGGATTATTAAACCCTTCGAAGAGGAAGCAGCTGCCAGCATCTGCTCAAACACCAGCCCAGCTCCACCACTCCAACAAAGCCACCAGTGGTAGTTCACCCCCTCACTGAGCTGGTCAGCAATGGCCTAAAGCCAGGAAACTACTGAAAAGTGTGTGGCGATGCCAAGAGCCCCCTTCCCATAAAAGCTTTTAAAAGTCTCTTCATGATGGCTGGAGGATTACACTGCAAGGAGACAAGTCTATGCCATATGGAAAATACATGATAATCCAAAGTAAAATGCTGCTTGGATAAATATTAATACATACATTGCATTCCCACCACTATTCTCATAGCAAACGTGCTTCACCAGCAGAGCTCTGCCTTGCCTGGGTGCTCAGGGTGAAGCGGGACGGCGGCTGTACTGCACTCTGTATCTGTTCACTGGCACCCCGTGGACGTTCACTGTCTCACAGGTGGTTTTGCAGGGCACCATCTCCTCGTCCTCATCCCCCATCAGCCAGTCTTGAACCACATCCACGGCCTCCATGGACACGTTCTCCTCCAGCCAGCGGTTGTGCCACTCCTCGAACTGCTGGTGGTGCTTCAGCAGCACCACGGGCTGGACCTGGAGCAGGGCAGTAAAGATCACTGAGAGGTTCCTGGGGGAAAAGCCAAAGCTCTCAGCTCCACCTGAGATGTGCAACGCTTTGGGAACAACGCAAACGGGAACAGGAAACCACAGACCTGCGTTTAACCGTCCCTATTTCCTAATGTTTGCCACTCCCACTTAAAATTTGCATGTAAAGAAAAGGCTGCTAAGCTAATCCAAAGCACAGAGCATTTACCAGCTCTCCTCCATGTTACCCAACACAGAGTAGTAACACTTGGGTGTAGCTTGCAGGAATTCAGACACAAGAATTTTTGGTTCCTGCATTTTGGCTCCCACCCCAACCTCTGCTACTGCCCGGGCCGCAGAGGGAGCAGAAGGAGATGTACCTGCTTGGCTCTGCAGAGAGCTCCTCTCCTGTACATGTAATCCTCGGAGTTCATGATGAACATCATCTTGTGGGTGTTGAGTTTGAAGCGACAGTCGACGTTGCAGGCGCTCTCCACCCCGATCAGCCGCTTCCAGGAGCTCTTGACCTCGCTGCGCAGGGCCCTCACCTGCTTGCACTGCCACTTGCGAAACTTCTTCAGGTTTCTGGAGCAAGACAAGGATGACAAAGCATGTGTCACACCTGGTGAACTGCTCTCCTCAGTTGACAGGGGTCACAGTACAAGTATGGAACTTGTATTTGCACGTTTCGTTTTTCAGGCTCCTCTCCGGGATCTTCCTCCGTATCCTCTGACAAATATTTAGGGAAATGGGAACAAAGCAGACCCAGAATCCCATCCAGAATCCATCCTGCTCCATTCCAAACACAGTTCCTAGAACAAACCTCAGTGCAGTGGTCATAAATTTCTCTTTGAGCACTCCTGTGCAGCTCAGTGGCCTGGAGCACCCTCAAAGGTGAGTGCATCTGCCCGGGGCTGGCACGTCACCCAAAGCCACCCAAAGGCACACGGGCAGGGAGGAGGCAGCAGCAGCTGCTGCAGGTGTGGCTCAGGGCAGGGAGCAGCTCACCTTTGCAGAAAGACCGGTTTCAGCAGGAAGCCATCGTTCTGGTTGTTGGGAGCTCCTTCCACCCCAACGTACTGCTCCATGTAGTTTGCCAGGTGCTACACAGGAGAGACCAGTTCCAGTGAGATTTCATTTCATCAGGACAAACTGCACCGCAAAGAACCTGTTTATTTCCAAGCTGCTTATTCTGAGGCTGATTTGTGTGGAAACTCTTTTGAAAATGCATAATTTCTGTCAGTGGCCCACATGTCATCTGCCCACCTCTCAGGAAAACCCGTCCTCCTGGCAAAGCCTCACAGTTTGGAACAAGAAAGCAGGGAAAGCATTCTTAGACATCTGCTTTGTGGTACAAGATTCCATGGTCACTGTGGTATTACCTGCACCTCCACAGGATCTTCTGTTTGGGTTTCTTCTGTATCCAGCAGCTCAATGGTCATGATCACCTGTCCTTTCCTCTGGAGAAACATGACCTGTGATAAAGGTACAGAAGATATTTGCCACAGGGGTTCACAATAAAAAGCTGCACATTCACAAGTCACTTGGACAACAAAGAGAACCCAGGAGAGAAGCAGCAGGGCTTCTCAGTGAGCCACAATGTCCCCTCACTCTCTGTGCTCTGATTTTGGTACCTTCTCTCCACATTGCTCACTCTCTCACCTTGACGCTTCCAAACCCACTTCTCCCAGGTGAAGTGCCACCTGGGAGATTTTCTGAAGCTTTTCAGTGATTTTCTGAGGCTTCCTGGCAGCAAGGTCTTACCTTGAAGCAATTCTCATCTGCCATGCACCGTTCAGCCTTCCACTGGTAGCTGGTCTCCTTTGCAGCCCGGACACAGCGGGATGACAAATTGCCCCCAGCAGCTCCTCGCTTCCTCTCGTTCAGGTAGAGCTCAACCACCTTCAAGCAGATGTCATCACTCACTAGATGGTGAAGCTTCCATTAAAAAAGGGGGAATTCAGTCAGCAAGCCTGGGCCAAGAGTTAACTCCAGTGTGTCATGAAAGGAGTGTAAAACTCAGCATGGCATCACACTCAGCTGAAGCAGCAAACTCAGAGATTTCCCACATTTCACTCTCCACAACTTTGCAATAAAAGGAACAGAGGAGAGTGAGGGGTTGATGTGTCTTAATTAGAAAACTACAGCTGAAGGACAGATTTGAGTAAGCAGAACCAGACATTTTTGTGTTGCCTTAGATGTATTTTGAGCATGGCAGAATTCTGAAAAGACTGGAACTCAAAATAATGTTGGGAAAGAGTAAATCCCCCAGAGTGCATTGAAGCTGAATTCTCTCACTGAATTTCTGCTGGAGCATTTCCCTGTCAGATACAACTTTTCTCTGGATTTGCTCTGAGCTCAGTGCCCCTGAGCCTACAGAGCACTGAGAGAAGCCTGGTGATAAAATATTCTTCAAGCCAGGTGTTATGAGCTCTCAGAGAGTTTATCATTTTTGGGTTTTGTCCCGCAGTTCTCAATGGCATAAAAATTAGCAAGATGGCATTAAAGGCAGTGTTGGAAATAGAAAAAGGTTTATTAACAACAAAAATAACTAACTCTATAGAGAAAAAGCTGTGCCAGAGGCAAGGAGATTCTTGTCTCTGCTAAAACACCCCAAAAAAGCCACGAGGTTCCTTAGTTCCATGCTTTTAGTAGTAACAGCTCAGGCAGGACTTTTGGCATTGGCCCAACTAGAGAGCCTCAGGTTTAAAAGGTGAAGTCCAGAAGGTTCTGTGAGGGGTCTGTATTAGCATACATCCAAATTGGGAAAGAAAGTTCTAGCTTTTCACCTTTTGAGGGAGACAAACTCAAACCCTTTCTTAATTTGGCCATCCCGTTATCGGGGTGGCTGTGTGTGAGTGAGGGGTGACAAGCAGCGCAGCCCAGCCCAGAGCAGCTCAGCTCAGCACAGTTGAGTTCAGCTCAGCTCATCCCAGACCAGCCCAGTTCAGCCCAGTTGAGCTCAGCCCAGCCCAGCCCAGTTCAGCCCAGCTCAGCTCAGCCCAGCCCAGCCCAGTTCAGCCCAGCCCAGCTCAGCCCAGTCCAGTTCAGCCCAGTTCAGCCCAGTTCAGCCCAGTCGTGNGCCACGAGGTTCCTTAGTTCCATGCTTTTAGTAGTAACAGCTCAGGCAGGACTTTTGGCATTGGCCCAACTAGAGAGCCTCAGGTTTAAAAGGTGAAGTCCAGAAGGTTCTGTGAGGGGTCTGTATTAGCATACATCCAAATTGGGAAAGAAAGTTCTAGCTTTTCACCTTTTGAGGGAGACAAACTCAAACCCTTTCTTAATTTGGCCATCCCGTTATCGGGGTGGCTGTGTGTGAGTGAGGGGTGACAAGCAGCGCAGCCCAGCCCAGAGCAGCTCAGCTCAGCACAGTTGAGTTCAGCTCAGCTCATCCCAGACCNAGCCCAGCTCAGCCCAGCCCAGTCCAGCCCAGCCCAGCTCAGCCCAGCCCTGCTCAGCCCAGCCCAGCTCAGCTCAGCCCAGCTCAGCTCAGCCCAGTTCAGCCCAGCTCAGCTCAGCTCAGCCCAGTCCAGCTCAGCCCAGTCCAGCTCAGCCCAGCCCAGCCCAGCCCAGCCCTCACCTGGCGCACGATGTTCTGCACCAGCTTGTCCATGGTGAAGCCGATGTAGGCGTGGATGGTGAACATCTCCCTCAGGGTGTCCTCGTACTGCGTGGGGTCGATGTTCCCGTCCAGCAGGCTCCTCACCATGTCCAGGAAGGCTGGGTAATACTCCTCCAGCTCCACCTCACCTGGCCAGGGGAAAGGGAATTCATTGCACACACCGAATGTGTGCTGCTCAAGAGCCACGAAACGCAGGGTAGAGAGTGACAGTACAGACAGGCAGGTCCCCGCCAGGTGCCCTGACAGGCTGGGACAGTTTCCCTCCTGCACTTCCAGGACTGCCCTGGGCAATAACTATTTCTTTGTGGGGCCGTTCACATTGTAAATCAAAGTAACGGTCTCCTGGATTCCTGCAGTGAGGCACCTGAGAACATCTGAGCACAGTGGGCTGGCAGGAAGGCTCTGGGAAGAGCCTGTGACACGCTGGCTGCCCTGCTGGAGGAGCTGTGTCCACAACTCACCAACACAGCAGAGGATTGCACCTGCACACCCCTCACAGAGCTGCTGCTGGCCCCAGTGACTCACACACACAGTGGAGCACTGGCAACCAGGGCATTACAAGTGAACTAAACCCTGCATTATTCTTACTTGGTTGCTTCAGCCTTAGCTCCATGGCTGGATCGTTGGTTTTTTCTTTCCTCCCTTCACACAGGAGCTTCTCTCTCTCTTTCTCAGTCCGATATTCCAGAAGCTGCTTCTGGGCCTGGCGATAAATCTTCAGGAGCCTGGAGCACAGAGTCTGGTGAAGGCGCAGGAAGAAATACCAATTATTATTGACAAAGAACAGGCTGTAAACATCATCCAGGGTGTTGTGGGGCTCAGCAGCTGTAACATCACAGAAGGTTGCTTTGGTCTCCAAAGGACTGCTTGGAGGCCCAGGCACGTGCTTTTTCCGCAGCTCAGGAGTATCCAGGTTCTGCCCCTGGTGGTTTTCTCTGTCCTCATCTGTTGATTCCTCAGAAATGTTGTGTTCGGGTGGCTGAGAGAAGAACAGCTCAGGTATGAAGTGATGCACAATCTGCCTGATGGTTGCCTGATCCTCCTTTTGGATGGTGGGCTGCCTCTTCACGTAATAGCTGATAAGAGATGCTGCATCTTCCAAGATCTGCTTGTCCTCATAGATGAAGATAAGATGAGGCTCGTTTGTGGATGAGCTCCTCCCCTCTGAATGCTGCTCCTGATGCTGTAATTAAGAGACAAACAGATAAAGAGCCTTCCTATCCATGCTAAAAAGCCATTCCTGCCAGGAAGAATAAGCCACTATTAACATTGTGCTTGGGACAGCTGTTTTTGACACGATTTCCAACCACTTCCACACGGTCCCAGCTGCTGTGGACACATCTGGGTCACTCTACCAAAGGAGGGGATGGAGGAGGGGTCACTCCCTGTCACACCCACCTCGTCATAGACACTCTCAATTTCATTCAGCAAGCTCTTGGAGCGCAGAGCTTTGGTGTCATTCTGCTTGAAGTTGACAGCCTGGTGGTCCAGGGATTTCAAATAGGCCTTCTCATACTGCTCCCTCCAAATCTTGTTGAAGCCCTGCTGGGCCTCCCTCCATTCTTCCTCTTTTGCTTTCAATCTGCATAAATGAACAGCCTACATCAGTTCAAAGAGATGGGCACAGAAACACACCCCAAACATTTTAATGTAGCCAACTGTGGTGCAGCAAGAAGTTCTCAGTGGAAAACTGGAATTGATTCCCGGAAGCAACAAACAAATCTGAGAAAGCACCACCAGTGATGATGAGTTGAAACAACACCTACAGAATCACAAAACCACTTATTTAGGCTGGAAAAGACTTCTGAGATCAAGTCCAACCTCTGACAACCTCTTTGTCATCCAGATCAGAGCACCAAGTGCCATGTCCAGTTGGTTTTTGAACACCTCCAGGGATGGGGACCTCACCACCTCCCTGGGCACCTCCTTCCAACGTTTAACAACCTTTTCTGTGAAGAAATTCCCCCTGATGTCCAACCAGAACTTCCAGCAGTGCAGCCTGAGGCCATGTCCTCTCGTTTTGTTGCTTAAAAACGCCTTAAAAATAATTTTTCAGCTTCTTAAAGAACACAGCACAATGGGAATTACCTCTTAAGAACCACAGGGACAGCAGTAACTGGGTTTTTCTTCAGACTCTCGATGATCTCCGGTGCTTTGTCGCCGTAGATGCGGTAGATGGCCCGGCGCTGGATCACCTCTGAGGTTCCTCCCAGACAATCATCCAGGCGAAACTTCTCCTGGTCCTCCTGGCTCAGGCGGGACAGCTTCTTCTGCACACTCTCCAGCACACGGATTGTGGCTAAATTGGTCTCCAGGACAACATCCAGCTGTTGAGAGTTCCCAGAAAACAGTGTCAGAACAGGCAAAGCAGGAACACGGAGAGCAGCAACAGCCCAGCTTGGTGGAAGGTGTTCCAGCCCCACAGGGTGGAGCCAGGAAGCAGCAGGGAGGTTTTTACTGGAAAATAGACCTCTGCCAGTTCTCCCAAAGGTCACATGCAATTTAGAACTGGATTTGTGCCTAGGAAGAACTATTAGACTCCAAGCACAACACACCGAACTCCATCTCAAACCAACAAACACCAACAGAACTTTCAGGAACTGGCCACTAATTAATTCAGCAAAATCCAGAGGTTTTGCTTTCTGAGGCAGCAGAAAGGGAGCTCAGCAGCAGAGGTACCTCAAAGCGCTCGTCCTCGCAGCGGTGCAGCTGCTCCTCATATGGAGTCTTCTTGGAGCTGACAAAAGTGGAGTCCTCAGACCAGGATGGAAATGAAACCCAGGTATCATTTAACACCTGCAACAGTGCAGAGACATGACACTGAGCAGGGTCTTGCGAGCCCAGAGCTGTTCTCATGGGGTTTTCTCTCCTGTCTTTTTGCATAGCTCCTCCCTGAGTTCTGTAGGACATTCCAGACCCAATTCTCAGGTCACTCACTCCTCCTCAGATTTGAGGTCTGTGTGGAACTGCCAGGGCCCTGCTCAGAACACTCAAAAGCACCTTCGCTATCACCTCACAAACAGAGATCACTCTGCAGTGATCAGCAGCCATAAATAAAGGAGACAGAGCTCCCCACAACAGTGGGAATGGTGCCTCAGGCACTGCACCACAGGGCTCTTCCAGAGAGAAACTGTTCCTAAAGGTCATACTGGCCCACTGCTAGAAAAATAATTCCAGGATATTTAATATTCTTTTCTGTCTATAGGAATAAATTTCTGTCTGCACGCAGACTCAAAAGATATTAAAGATGCAATTTGAGATGGGTTTAGATAAAATTAGTGAAATGTGGGTATTATTTCAATAAATTGATTGAATAAATTGAATTAGCACTGCAAAGGGGATCCCACATGCAGCAGCTGTGGCACGAACTACCCCACTCCAATTTTTATATGTGTTCAGGGATTGAAAAGCCTGATCCCAGAGTACCTCCTTGCAAATGGCTGTTCTGCCACTGCACTTTGGCTGCTGGTAGGTTTTTGGGAGAGCCCTGTAACTGGATCCGATGCGTTTGCAGGAAGCGTAATCGATTTCCCGGCTCATTCCATCCCCGGAGCGGTCACTCAGCGGAGAAGCAAAGGAAAGCTCTTTCACCCCAAGGAAGGACTTGAACTGTGCAAAGAGTTCTGGGAATTTCCTTCAAAAACACAAGGATTTTGTTATTTCACTGTGGCAGTTTTAGGGTGGTTAATGCGTGTCATAAAAGGGAGGCAGAAATATCTAAACAAACTCAGCACTGCACAGAGAAATCTTTCACCAACATCTCACCTCTGTTATTATTCTCTCTGAATTGCTTTAGAGTTTGAGTTTTTTTACTTAAGGTAGGAAAATTATTTCCCTTTACCACACAAACACTCCCCTTAAGTGCCTGAGGAGAAACTGATCCTTGCCATTTGACTCTCCCTCCTCTGCTGCAAGCCAAACAGTTCACACAAGAGCTGGAGCTATTTATCCTTCTCACAGCCCTGTTCTCAGATTTCATGTTTATACCTTTATTACACTTTGAGATACCAAACAGGGAGTGTGAACAGACAGAGGAAAATATCTTCCTCACAATACTCATTAAGAGCTGTATAGATAAATTTAAAGGTTCCGATTTTATTACTTCCCATTTTGGATTAACTTCAATTTCTTGCATGCTTCTACATTAAATGCAAAACTTCTGTAATAAAGTTCACAATGTGCCAAAAAAATAACAGAGTAGGACCTACAAAGTACCACAGGGCAGAGAACAAGTTAGTAACTTACCCTAAAAAGGGTGTAACAAGCTGGAGCAGCTCAGAGCCAGAGACCAACTCTTGGTTGAAAAGAGCAATGCAACGGAGAAAATTTTCATAGACCTCCTGACTCTTGAGCACCCTGCGCACCTGCAGCAGTTTGGAGAGATGACCACAGCACCTGAATGCCACTTGTATTTAGAAAATTATTCATTATTAGTCTATTCATCTTCCAAGCCCACTTATTTCAATTTTTGTCAGTCTTTCTCTACAACTTGTAAAGTCAGGAAATGTCTTAAGTGCTGACACATAAATTGTACAGAAAACCAGACAGTTAATAACCACATAAAAGGCTGAAGATATGTCCAGAGAATGTGAGAAAAGGACAAATACTGACCTTGTCAAAGAAGGAAAACTCTTGCAGTGTCCCATATTTCCCCACTGTTGCGACTGACAGATCTTTGGTACCTCGCAGCTTCATTTTCTTCTGTTAAAAGAACAAGCAGTTATATTTAAAATGTTGTGACTCAAATGCCATCAAATTCCACACTGTTGACACAGAACAGCTCCCTGCAAAGGCTGAGACCCTGTATTTCCCCAGCAGTGATCTGGCATTGCTGTGTCATGTCCTCACAGCAATCTCTGCCAAATGTCTCCCAGCTAAGAAGAAACAACAAAAAAAGAGAATCACTTGAAATTCTGCATAGAAGCAATAAATTGTCCCCTTCCAGGCCAAATGCATAGTACAGAAGACTGTAATATTTAGTATCAAACATGTTGCCACACACATTCAAGCATGCATTAAAAATTCCCTTTTTCTACAGTAATTAAAGTAACTCAAAATTTTGTTCCTCACACACCTACATACATCAAAGACACTACTCATTACACCTTTAACTCAGCAATTACTAAGCACAAGTAATGTAAGGTTATTCTAAGCTTTTATTTGCTGAAAGATACCTTTGCTGGGCCAGAAACAGGACGCAGCAGCAGCGGCCTGGATCGCTTCTTGCTGTGCTCCAGATTCTTCTCATGCTCAGTTTTCTGGACACTGTTCACTTCACATGGTCCATTTCCTGTGAACTGAAGTAAATAAATAATGATTTCAACATCCTCCTCTCAAATAAAGAATCCTAACAGGACACAGAGCACGTGGTTAAGTCACCTGTTCTGAGAAAATCCAAACAATGAAGAGGAGCAATGTTCATTACTGGCTGTATGATTTTCCATGGTTTGCATATTCTACATGCAGACAGAGCATTCAATATCCTGCCCTGCTCTCAGCACATACCAAAGACCTTTTTGCCTCTGGGAGGAACTGTCCAAACTCTGAGAGCAGATCCTCCTGTCCCCGGAACAGATTGGCCACCTCAGTGAACACCTCCTCCTCTGACATGCCCCGGAAGGGTCGGCCCTTGGTGTTCAGCTGCTCTTTCTGAAAAGATACACACAGATGTTCAACAGAGTCAAAAGATACCTCACTCTGCCAGAAAACTCACCCTCAGCCAAAAACATGAATGCCACAGAACTTGAGAGGACTCTGAGCCAGCCCCAGGTTCTTACAGGGCCTCCTTTCACACACAGGATCACAGAAACAGCTGAGGGTGAGTAAAGACAGGTCTGGCTACAACCTCTTTACACCCTGCAAAGTTCCACAATTTTCACACTTTTTGTCATTTCATGTGAATATCTATGAGGCAGCTGTTGGATAAAGACAAGTCCTTGGGAACTCTAAGTCTGTTCGAATGACAAAAATTAAATTTGACAATCACAGCTCCAACAGCTCCAGTGCCAACCCACCGCCTCTTCCAGAGAAGACTTTTTACCTGGTAAGTGTGAAGGATTTCTAGAAAGGATCTGTAAATCTCTGGGTGGTCAAGGAAACGTGTTTTGATCTTATTCACATAACTGATGGCATTATTGAACTCCACAGAATCAGATTCCAAGGGAATTTGGGATTTATCTTCTTTGTAAGGAAGCTGCTGCCGGATCTCCTCGGAGCAGTCGCTGTGGTTGTGGGAGTTCTCCTGGGAGTAGTGCAAGACCAGCCCACTGCCAGGGAGGGCACTGGGAATGGGCTCTGGGGGCACCTGGTGGCACAGAACACATGAGATGTGTTGGAAAAGGATCAGGCACCAGCTCAACAACAACCCAGCAGCAGCACTGGCAAAGTCTCCAGCTAAAAAATATTGTCACGTGAAGAAGGAAGAAAAAGTTTTTCAGCCACCAGTCAATTTCCCTACCTGGTTTATTAACTCCATCAGTTCAAATAATCCCTGAAGCTCTCCCTGGTGTAGGAACCACCTGACTTGTGGCTGTCACAGCCTCACTGGCATCACCTGAGAGGCTGCAGCAAACACCTCCCACTGCAGGTTCTGCTACCCCTGGTTATTGCAGAGGAACTGCCAGTTTTAAGGGGCATATTAAACCCTCACAGGTGTTAATTCCTAAGCAACAGACAGGCCTGAGGGAGCTGGGATTTAAAAGGTAGTTCCTGCTGCTGATTGGAGTTAAACCACAAGTTTATCAGCACAATTCAGTTTATGGCTCCATTTCAGCTCCACAGCCACACAATAACAACAAAAAACAAGCAGGGGCAGCATCCATCTGTATCCCAGCCAGTGTGCTTCACACCAGCAGCACCTGATGGGGATTCCATGAGCTTAAAGACCTTTCCCAACATAAACAATTCAATGAATTCACACTTCTTTTGCCTGTTGCCTAAACAAGTTTCCTGGTTTCTCAGTGGAAGACTGGAGGTGCAATTCTTCCAGGATCACCCCTTGAAATCTGCCACTGCCCACAACCCCTGCTGGGAACCTGTAAAAAATGTCAGGCCAATTACAAATTCAGTTTCCCAACATGGCTGGAATATTTGGTGTTGAAGTGGTGTTTCCATGCAGAATCATCATTCCTGTGTAAGTCAATCTACCTGGTTTGAAAATAAATCAGGGGTTGGAACTAAGTGGTCTTTGAGGTCCCTTCCAATCCAAAGCACTCTATGATTCTTTGAATAAACATTTAAATTTATATTACACCCATTATCATGGGCTTTGAAAACCATCTAAAAACATCAGGCTACATAAATCTCCACAGCCTGAAGTGTACAGACAAGTCCAGTGACACATGGAACAGTTTATTTAGAGAATAAGAGCTCTGTGACCTACCTGGCTATTCAAAGGTGACTGTATACTTAACTTCCCATTCTTTGGAATTTCTATCCTGTAGCCCAGAGGAAGAAATGCATTGAATCCTACAATGAGGTCGGGATGCTCATGGAAAAGCTGAGAAACACGTCGGATGACTCCAGGTGTGTCAATGCTAAAATTGAGAGGGATTTGTTACTTTTATCCAAATCACAAACACAAGCTGAGACCAGAAAACACCAGAGAAATGTGAAGTATCTGGTAACTTAGGGATGCAATTATTAAAAAAAAAAATAGCCCAGTTAGAGGGAATGACCATTGCAGCCTCACCCTGGGAATGTCACCCATGGAGAGGAGAGGTGAGTGTGCAGCTTGGCACCACCTCCAGGGCTGCCAGGTCACAGGCTCTGCTCAGGCTGCTTCACTTATTTCCAAGATCTGTGTTTCAGAGTGCAAAGTAAAAGCAGATTTGCCTTCTCCTGTGCATTTCACCTCTGGAAAATTATGGGATGGGCAGAAGTACTTCAGCTTCACATGACTGCAGCACTGGGGAGCAGGGCAGTGAGTGTGCAGAGAGCAATGATGGGGTGAAGGCCGGGGGGCTCTGCACAGGCAGAGAGACCCCACAAAGGCTGAGACCTGAGGGAAGGGCTGGAGCTGTGCCAGGCCTTGGCACGGAGCTCAGGGAAAGGTTCTTCCCCCAAGGGTGCTGGGCACTGCCCAGGCTGCCCAGGGAATGGTCCCAGAGCTGCAGGAGCTGCCAGGGATGCCCAGGGTGGGATTGTTGGGGGGTCTGTGTAGGGCCAGGGGCTGCACTGATGATCCCTGAGGGATCCAGTTCAGAATATTCTGGGATTCTGTAAAAGGCTGAGGAGCTCCCCAGAGCACCCTGGGGTGCAGGACTTGGGCTTTACCTCTGGCTCTTGAACTCCTTCATGATCTCCAGGAAGCCGTTGTAGGTGGCAGGGTCGCTGCCAAAGCGGATTTTCACCTGGTCCAGGTAGGAAAGTGCATCCTCCACCTGTGGGGTGAGAACATGATGGGGCTCGGGCAGGGGGAACAGGCCTGGAGCCCCCCACGGCCCCAGAACTGGGGCGGGGGCAACTCCAGACACCGCAGGGGGTGGGAACCGGCCCCGGGAGAGCCCCGCAGCACCGGGGAAGGGCACTCGGTACCGGGTGAGGGGGCCTCGGTGGGATTGCCGTGCTGGGGGG
>VXBU01008269.1:747159-773140 GCA_013400315.1 Bombycilla garrulus
CCTGGGGGCTGAGGGGGACCAGCGTCTGTGGGCCCCGGGCTGGGAATGGCGGGGGCTGAGGGGGAGCAGCGTCTGTGGGGCCCGGGCTGGGAATGGCGGGGGCTGAGGGGGAGTAGCGCCCGTGGGGCCGGGCTGGAGGAGTTGGGGGCTGAGGGGGAGCAGCGCCTGTGAGGCCCGGCCTGAGGGCTGAGGGGGAGCAGCACCCGCGGGGCCCGGGCTGGAGGAGCCCAGGGAGTCTGCAGGAGCCCAGGGAATCTGCAGGAGCCCAGGGAATCTGCAGGAGCCGCGGACTGAGCNACGTGGCTGGAGGAGCCCAGGGGCGGCCGGGGAAGTCCGGGAGGGTTGGTGGGACCCGGGGGAGCTTGAGGAACGAGGGCTGGGGGAGCCCCGTGGGGTGTGGAGGAGCCTTGCGGGGCTGGAGAGCCCTTCACTGGTGTGCACTGAGCTCAAGGGTTGCTCTGGGGTAGCAGCATAAATGTGGCCTTAAATATTGTGCTTCCCACAGCAGCCCCTGTCAGCAGGCAGTTTGAACTCTGTAAAGCCCAGTTACGCGAAAAGCAAGGAGGGGAGGGGAAAATAAGCCATGCAGCTGGTTTTTCCTTGAAGCATCACTGATGATTTACATAATAGAAACGTGCAGAAGCTTTTCTTGCTGTGCCTTTAAACTTGCTGCTGGTATTTGAAGCCAGAATATTTTTCTCTGTGTTGTGCTGGAATATTCAAGCTGTTTGCAGCTTCCAGGCAGGATGCTCACACACTGCTTCTGGATTTGATATTCCATCCCCTGTTCTGATACTTGCACCAACTGCTGCCCTGTACCCATTTCCCTTCTGACAACATGAAGGATTAAATTAATACAGACTTCCTCTTTCACAGGTACTCACTGCTTTCAGCACCCCAGCCTGTGATGGATGGATTCAGTGACCCAGCATACAAGTATTTATTATCTTTGCAGAAGCAGGCACTGCAAAGGCCTTTCAGGAGAGATGTGGCCTGAAAATGGATGGTTGGCATTAGAATGTGCTGGTAAATACAGGGTGAAGTGGAGATGTTTTAGAGTTTTCAGTGGTTATTCAGTGCTTAAGAATAGAGATAATAAATAAAGATTTTTACAGGAGTGATGCTGAAAGGGTGATGGGAGCCAAATACAGCTCCTAGGTTGTGAAGCACTCACAGCTGTGCAGGAAAGAGAATGTGGTGGGACAGAGTAAAGCCCTTTATTCCACCTGTGGAAAGGATTTAGCTCAGACATCCCCTTGTGTTTTCAGGTGAAAGAAAATCAGTATTGATCCAACCTCCTCCACCACTTTTTTTCTCTTTTCCTCCTGGATTCTCCTGAGCTGGCCCAATTTCTGTTTTCTATTACTGTTATTAACTTGAGAAGTCTCATCCTCTTCCCTGGATGTGCCGTGTGGCTCACCCTGGTGACATGAGCACAACCAACTGCAGACCAAGAACTCCTGTGAGTTTTGTTTTCTGTCAGAGCAGAGTTCCCAGCCCTCAGGCAGCACCAACACCTGGGTGGTGAATCCATCTGTAAGGATGCTCCCAGAGCAGCCCCGGGTGCTGGGAAAAGCTTGTGCCTGTCAGTTTGTCAGGATTTGGGTATTCTTGGGAATCCTGTGAGCTGGATCCAGGAGGCAGCTCGGGGCAGTAATTAACCATAATTAACCATTGACACTCGGCGGGGCAGTGCCTCAGAATAGCTCAGCTCGGGTTGCTGCTGAGGGAGCAGGAGCCAAGCAGGAGATCTGCCTTCTGTGACCTTCCAAAGGCAGCCCTGGGGCCCAGAGCACTCCTGAGGGACTCAACCCCTGCTGGCCATGCTGCAGATGACTCTGATCTCCCAGGAAATCAGGGATCTGGGTTCTGGTGCTGTGGATCTGCAAGGACTAAATCCTGTGCTGTGGCAAACTGCTTTTTCCTGCCTCTTGGTTGCCGTGTGGCTGACTGGTTTCTGTGGCTCTGGAGGAAAGAAGCCAGTGACATCCTGCCTGGAGTTCAGTGGGAAGACAAGGGCTGTCCCAGAGATCAGCCCCATGAGGAGCTGGCTTTGCTCAGGTATTTCCAAGCATCTCACTGAGGCAGATGTGTCCAGTGTGTCACACCCTGCACCTGTAAAACAAAGAAATCTGAGAGATTGTTCCTACTCTGAGTGCTCTCAGATGGGGCTCATGGTTGGCTTCTTTACTTGTGAAATTGCTTATTATTCATATTTCAAATTTTCACCTGTCACAA
This sequence comes from Bombycilla garrulus, assembly GCA_013400315.1. Classification (NCBI taxonomy): domain Eukaryota; kingdom Metazoa; phylum Chordata; class Aves; order Passeriformes; family Bombycillidae; genus Bombycilla; species Bombycilla garrulus. The sequence continues at coordinate 749,398 of VXBU01008269.1, forward strand.
CCTATTCCAGACAAGCTTTGAGGGTGAGATTAAACAGCTCTCCAAGCCTGAAACAGATTTCCCAAAATCTCTTGCTTTAAAGCAGCGGGGAGGAGCAGTCAAATGATTACAGTCTAATCTAGAAAGCAAAACCTTGCATCCTTACTCTGTTGACAGCACCTGGAGCTGTTCAGCCAGGGACTTGCTCTGCTCTCAAAGGTGCCTGGTTACATCCTGCCCAGTTTGGGCTGTGCTGGCTGGTCACCTCCTGCTTTGGCAAGAGATGGTTCTCCAGATGTGTGTGTGCCTCTGGCTCCTGCCCACAGCTGGACAGCAAGGCAGCTTCTAGGAGTTCACATTTAAAAGATTTCAGACATGAAATAGTGTTTCTTGCCTCAGGTACACACTGACATGAGGCCAGGCCCCTGAAAGGATAAAGTGCTCTTCACTCAAGATCAAAAATAAAAGGGGAGTAGAAAGGCTTGAAGCAGAAAAAGCAAGGCTCATCTTTTTAGGAGTGTGGCAGTACTAGAAATGTGTTCAGAACTGCAAATCCAAGCCCTACACAGGTTTCTGGGGATCAACCCAACCCCTTTCCTGAATGAGGGGCACATTCTGTGAGCTGGGTTTCTGAGAGATCCTGGTTGGGAAGTTGCCCAGCCTTCCTCCCTCCTTACCTGGACAGGTGCAGCCTGAGAGCCAGGCACAAGAGTGTTGTTGCCAGCAGAGAGAGCAGCTGTGTGAGCCACTCCTCCATGTTCCTAATCTGTCTCTGGGAACCTGTGGAATCCCTCTGGATCTGCCAGGTGCACTCACATCTACTCCTCAAAGCCTGCAATAGTAAAATGTACAACAAATGTACTCCTCAAAGCCTACAATAGTAAAAACAACTGATTTGTTGAGCCAAAGAATTCTCCAATCCATTTCAATGCCATGTCCTTATGATTTAATTCCTCTATTTCCTTCAAGAGAAGCCCAAAGGCAAGCTTAGAAGCAGTAAAAAATAATCATGTCAGCTTCAGTCCCTTCCACTGCTTACACCTCATTGCCCAGGGAAGGGGCTCCTGGTGCCCAGGCATGTTCTGCCTCTTCACAAACAGAATTTCACCCCAATTTTGTTACCCCTTAAGCACAAGAGTTAAATAAAGCCAAAGGGAAATTCCACATGCTGCTTTGGAAGGACCCTTGGCATTTGAGGGAGTAGCTGTTGCAAACACTCCCCTGAGGAGTGGGAGCTCCTGGACCTGCAGTGGGAACAGAATCATCTTTGCCACCAGCACAGAGCAAACCTTGTCGAGCAGACTGCCCCCATCAGAAGAGATCTGCACAAAAAAAAACCAAGAGTGAGACACAAAACCAGGACAGATGAGTGAAGGAAAGAGGGATTAGCAGTGGAATTTGGTCTGGCCACTTGCAGAGCTATAAAGTGCAGCAGGATGTTTTGCTTCTCTATTTAGGAGCTGCGGAAGTCTGAGGAGGAATGGAATGGAGAAGGAAGGTCTCTTGATTACCAGATCTGTTGTCTGGTTCATCAAACCTTTGGATAGTATAAGAAATGCAAGAAATATAGTTAAAAAGTTGAACAAATAGATGTGTACACGGATAGAGATCCCCCACTAAATCCCAGTGTCATCCTCCCTTGCCTTTGGATCAGGATGTTGGTGCTTCTCCCTGGAGCCCTGAGAGCTGAGGTTGGGATCTCAGCTCTCTGGTGCTGCTGCTCCACAGACTCAGAGTTCCTCCCTCAGACACAGCCACAAGCAGCAGCCTGGGGCTGAGCAGTGCAGCAAACATCCCCACATCTGTCACCTCTCCAGAGATCTGGAAGATGAATTCTGCTGTCCCCAGCTGCCGAGCATTGGCCTGAGAAAGAGGTGACAAAGGAGGCAGGAACAGCGAGGCCTGAGGTGGCTTTTCTGTCCTCAGCCTTCAAGGCTGTGGCTGCAATGTTGTAATTCTCTCAGCCCCTTGAAGCTAAAGTCTGGCTGTACCTTTGTGCCTGAGGAAGAACAGGCAATCCTGTGCCCCTCAGCCACGTGATGTAAAGACTTCTTTGGGATGCATATCCTGGATAATAAACCTGGCTCTGCCAGAAATCAAATTCCAGATGTGCAGACTGTGATCCATGGCAGCAGAAACAGCACAGGTTCCTTTTTCAAACACTTCCACATACCTAACCTATAAAATAAGAGAGGGGCTCACAAAATGGGGGATTCTCAGTGTTTTTGGGATTTAGGAGAATGCTCGTGGCTGGAGATGTCTGTGTGCCTAAAGCTCCAGGACTGCCAAGCTGTCACAGCTCTTCTCAGGCATGAAAGCAGCTTTCCAGCCTCAAAAAGTGAAGAAGGCTCAGCAGAGTGCCCAGGAGGAGTGTGCAGCATCTCAAAAACTTCTGTATTCAGACAATCATGGAGCCATCCCAGGAAGCTGCCACCAGCAGCTGGCAATCAGCAGCGAGCGCCATCGCTGTGACTCTGGCTGTGACACAGAGAGCAGGGACAGGCTGCTCTTGCTGCCACGGACAGAAAAGGGACATTTTGGAGCTTGTTTATGTGCTGTGCTTCCCCAGCTGGAACCCCTGGTCCTGTCTGAACCCCGTGGTGTGCGCCAGGAGCAAGATTAGGTTCCTGCAGACAGATCTAGGTCAGTGTGTGCTGTTGTTGTCCTGACGACAAAATGACCCACTTTCCCCTCATTTGTGGAAGCACTTGCCAATGGGGCCGGGGCACGGCCGAGCACAAAGGCACAGGACCTTCCTCCTGCCTTTGTCTCCCAGCTGGCTTCCTACAGAAACAGGGCTTTTCTCCCCCCCTGCTCTGTTTATTGTGTTTCTTGCATCTCATTCCTAGCAGATGGATAATTAGAAATATTGCTGGGCTGTGTTTGCCCCAGGAATGATCCCACCTTTGAGGATGGGTAGGATCCTACACAGAGCCCTGTGGGAGAAATCCACACAGTGGGATGAGCACGGGGCAGGGACAGAGCCTGCATCAGCTCAGGCACTGCTGGCACAGCTGCCCCACGAGCTCCAGGTAGGAAAGCTCCAAGGCAAGAAGCCTGGCCAACACTTCTGTGTGGATTATCCTCATCCCTGAGAGGGCAGAGACAGGAAAACCTTTTAGAACGTGGTTCTGGTGAGCCTGTGAGAGCAGCCATAGCTGCATTTCTGTGATGTGCAATGTGAGATGAGCTGAGCTGGTCTGATCTGGTAACACAGGGATGGCTCCACTGTAAAAGCTGGGAAATGTAATGGTGTGGATTTTTCCCTGAGGAAGGAGTGTGTATTGCAAGGAGAAGACAGGAGCAGCACTCTGTGCCCAGTCCTCAAGTTTGCTTTAAAGCTGCAAGGGAATCCAGATGGCTGACAGCGCATGAATTTTTTTTACAAATCCCAGAATGGATAAATTAGTCACTGGTTTTAATTCCTCATAAAAATACTTTTATTTGGAAAGGAAAAATCCAGTTCTTCCCCAAGGCAAACACTCGTGTCCCACTGTTGTCCCTGAGATGGGTGTTACCTTCAGGGCTGTGTGCACAGGGGGCTGCAGGTTCAGCACACATGGCAAAGTCATCAGCCACTCTCTCCATTCCACAGGCAGTTATTTTACAGCAGATCCAGTTCATGTTCCCTACAGGGAGAAATGCTATTAGAGCAGACAACATCAGCCCTGACAATGCACAGTTATTCTGAAAAGACTGAGGTAAAAAAATGCTGTTTTGGGGAAGGAAGGGCTGGAAGAATGAACAGCCACTTGTAGAGGAACTGGGACTGCTTTGCTGGGGATGTGGAGAGTTCCCATTGCAATGGTTCCTTCTGTAACCTTTTAAACACTCTGTAGTTTGAGGTTTTTCTAAATTCAGTAGATTTTTAAATATGCTTTCTTCCTGGTGTTCGGAGTATCTTGATCATTTCTTTCAGCTGCTAAAGGAGTGTGGTAAGAATTCTGGGATAACAGTTTGTGGAGTTAGCTTCTTTCTCTTCTCCAAGGCTCCTCCTCACAGCCCAGCAGGAAGGGTGTGATCCTTACCTGTGGCTGTAGCACAAAGCAAAGCAAACCTCTGTGCTCCCCTTTTCCTCACCCAGCACAACCCTTTTTATCTCCTCCATTCCTCCAGCATGAAGTAAGTGAAGTGGCAATCCACTCAACTTCCTCAGGTTGGGGGCAGTTCAGAGAAGCAGAGTGGCTGAGGGGTGACCTGACAGCAGCCAGAGCAGTGGTTTTGAGAAGTGGTGTGTGGATTGATGTGTTTGTTTTCACAACCTCAGTGCCAGACACCCAGCTCCTGGTACAGAGACAGCACTTCCAGGCCTTTCATTGTTTTCCTGTTAGCAGGAAATGTTTTTCCTGAATAATTTTCTCTTGCTGCAATCTAGGGCAGGCTGCCTTTCTGCAGAGGAATAATAAATTACTTCATCCCCTGCTGCAGTAGCATTTTACATGTGTGAAGAGTGAATGACAGAGCCTGTAAAACTTCTTTAGGTCTCCTTGGTTGTGGACACTGGTTTAAAGAATATATATCTTGGTCATTGGAAGCACTGAATAGAGTTAGTTATTATTATTTCCATTGTATTTTGATTTCACACCAGCAGCCTGGAGAACACAGAGCCCTGGTCCAGAGCTTACAGGTAAGGAAGTAGCTGCTGCTATTCCTTACCTTTCTGACAACACTGAAGGTGCTGCTAATGTCTGGCAACATAAGAGATTTCTTCATTTCCCAGCTCCAGGTCCCCTTGTAGAAACCTGCCAGAGGAAAATGCCTGCTGATTTGGTCTTGTTTTGGTAGAAAATGATCCTGCACCACTTCAACAAATTGCCTGAGAAAAAGTTCCAAGTCTGACAGCCCATTTCTGCAAGCAAAGTGAGATACAGGAAAAGAAATTATTTCTCCCCCTCCTGGCTGTTTACACAGACACCCACAGACGGAGGGTGAGGGGTTTTCTGGCTGTCCTGAACAAGTCACCAAACATCCTGCTAGCTCATGTGCCCACGTGCCAGCTGAGAGTTTACACCCTGGATAAAGCATGGAGATAATTTCCTTCTCCAAATAATCCCAGAACAACTTCAAGGCTCTGGTTCAGATAGGCTGTCAGGCATGAGGGGAATATTACCCTCGCTAAAGATATGCAAGAACACATTCACAGCCTTAAAGAACTGAGAGCTTTGGCCGTGTTTGGACAGATTGCCTATGAACAGCAGGAAATACAGGCTGTTCCACCAGATCCAGCAGCACTCACCGTGAGGGAGCAAACCAGCCAAGCACGGGAGCCACGGTGCTGTGGGACCTCTCCAGTCTCACACCCAGACTGTGCTCGGCGTCCTGGGCTGTGCCAGCCATCCCCAGCTCTGAAGGGGAGATGCCAGCTGCCCATTTCTGGCCTCCTGGAAGCCCAGCTGGAAGAGCAAGGCTTGTTCCCCAGAGGGGAGCTCTGATGGAAACAGGACCTTGGAGCTGGGCTTAGCTGTTGTCTGGCTGATCCAAGGGCAGCTCCAGCATCTCCTCACCTTCCTCACAGGACAAGGTGATTCAAAGTGTGCCCCAGCCTCAGGCACAGAGTGCTGGGGGTTGTTCAGAGTGACAGGCTCTGCTGTGGAGATGGAAATGATGATCTGGGCCCGTGGAGGCCGATCTGATGGCAGCCAGTGGAACCCGTGGGCCCCAGCTCCAGGCAGCAAACTCTCCACAGAGCCCAGGAGCAGCACCAGTGTCCGTGCCACAGTGGGAGGCTGAGGAGGAGTTTGCTGAGGATCAGAACTAAATCACTGCCAGCCCGGTTGGTCTGGAGTGGAGGTGGTGGCAAATCAAATGCTAAACAGATTTGTGAACACATGTCCCCCAGCAGGCTGTGAAGGACAGAACTGGGCTGGGATGTGCCCAGCAACAGAGTCCCAACACTGTCTTGCCCTGCAGCAGTTTGCATCTCCTCAGATAATTTGCACATTCTGCAGCCTGGTGGCCCATAAAGGATGAGGGTTGTGTAGGATTTATCATTGTTCTGCCTAACATGGTGGAAAATGTTATCCAATAAATTCTGTCTCCTACAGGAAAACCTGCAGTTCCTCAGCACCAGAGCTGTGTGGTGGCCCAGCTGCCTTGGCTCCTCACTGATCTGTCCTCGGCCTGGAAGATTCCCTAAAACCTGGTGATTTGTGACAGCAGTGAGCTGCTCACAAAGTTGTTCCAGGTATTTATTATTGTCCTTGTGCTGAGGTTTGCTGGGGTCTTTAGTGCAGGACACAGTTTGTACTGTGAGGTGCTGGGGACAGTGGCTTGTAATTCTTGCTTTAAAGCAGCTGTTCTGCTTCACTGTCTGAACCAAGCTCTTTTTCCAGCAGCTCACTGGTTACCCTTTTCTAGATTTGCCTCTTGGAATCCTCAGGTATCCATAGTGGTTGCCCAAAAGACCTTGCAACAGGTAGACAAAGGCCAGTGTTCACGCACTGCTGCTGTTGTTTGGAATGATATAACTTTCCTGACTAAGTTTTAATTAGTTGTTTTAATTAATTGTAATAAGTAAAAACTATGTAAATTAGTAAAAAATGGAATTGTAAAAGTGTGCCCGCTTTTAGGGTTTTTTTAATAAAGTTTCTTCACAGGCTCTTCTTGTTACTTTGATCACTAAATCACCAAAACCTCAAATTGCTAAAACTAACACTAACACTGATCAGCTGCAATAAACAGAGCCAAAGGATGTTGAAGGTTGGACATCTGGGACCTTAAATTTATGACCCTTCAAGGATTTTGGAGTAACCAGAAGATATGGAGGAGTTTAAAGCCTGTAAAGCTCTCCCCATCTGAGAAAGAGATAATAAAAGGACTAAATAATGTGGACCAAATTAACATGAAGAGCGAGAAATCAATAACCAATAGAGGATAGAATGCTATTTAACAAAGAGAATTATGTAACTTGGAACCAATGAACATTGATTTCTCTGTTTGCTAAAAATAAGTGACAAAGCTTTGTATCAGGGTCTGTGTGGAGGTTGGAGCTTTGTCAGCCACACACACAAACCCTGGACAGGAATAAATTCCTGACTCACTCACACTAAAAAGGCAGTTTTAGGGGATTTTAATTATCCCAAGGATTTGGGTAACACAGAGACAGCTGGGATGGAGGCTGGAGGCTGTCTGTGCACCTGGGATTGCCAGGGAGGCTCAGAAAATTTGCTGGAAACCACAGGATCTTTGTGGCTTCCTCCTGGGTGGGGACAGAGCCCAGCCTGCCCCGTGCTCAAGGACAAGTGAATTTCCAGGGGTGAAAGTGAGGCAGGAAAAGCAGAATTGCTTTGGGAGCTGTGAGATTGGCTCTGGGGTGGAGAAGAACCATTGCAACAGGGCTGAGCCTGGAATTCTGGTTGGAACTGAAGGCTGGGGAAGGGTGAGATCTGGGAATGGTGAGATCCTGGGAAGGGTGAGATCCTGGGAAAGGTGAGATCCTGGGAATGGTGAGATCCTGGGAAAGGTGAGATTTGTGGAAGGGTGAGATCTGGGGAAGGGTGAGATCTGGGAATGGTGAGATCCTGGGAAAGGGTGAGATCTGGGGAATGGTGAGATCCTGGGAAAGGTGAGATTTGTGGAAGGGTGAGATCTGGGGAAAGGTGAGATCTGGGGAAGGGTGAGATCTGGGAATGGTGAGATCCTGGGAAAGGGTGAGATCTGGGGAATGGTGAGATCCTGGGAAAGGTGAGATTTGTGGAAGGGTGAGATCTGGGGAAAGGTGAGATCTGGGGAAGGGTGAGATCTGGGAATGGTGAGATCCTGGGAAAGGGTGAGATCTGGGGAATGGTGAGATCCTGGGAAAGGTGAGATTTGTGGAAGGGTGAGATCTGGGGAAAGGTGAGATCTGGGGAAGGGTGAGATCTGGGAATGGTGAGATCCTGGGAAAGGGTGAGATCTGGGGAATGGTGAGATCCTGGGAAAGGTGAGATTTGTGGAAGGGTGAGATCTGGGGAAAGGTGAGATCTGGGGAAGGGTGAGATCTGGGAATGGTGAGATCCTGGGAAAGGGTGAGATCTGGGGAATGGTGAGATCCTGGGAAAGGTGAGATTTGTGGAAGGGTGAGATCTGGGGAAAGGTGAGATCTGGGGAAGGGTGAGATCTGGGAATGGTGAGATCCTGGGAAAGGGTGAGATCTGGGGAAGGGTGAGATCCTGGGAAAGGTGAGATCATCCTGGGAATGGTGAGATCCTGGGATTGGCGAGATCTGGGGAATGGTGAGATGCTGGGAAGGGTGAGATCCTGGGCAGGGCCAGCATCCCTGTCCTCAGAGCCAGGGAGCACAGAACGAGCTCAAAGTGCAAACCCGCAGTGTAACCTTTGAGCGGTGCCTGGCAGGGCTCAGGGAGCTCTGGGGCCTTGGTGGGTGGCTCTGCTGAGAGCTGCAGAGCTCCGTGTGAGGAACACGCTGTCCCAGTGCCCCCTGTGGGTGTCACCTGCACGTGTGGCACGGCTCTGCGGGGCTGCGAGGGCACAGCTCGGCCGCGCAGAGCTCAGGTTGCAGCAATGCTGCCTCAGCTCTCAGCTCGGTCCCTCTGCTGCTGATCTCTGCTGGAAGTGACTCAAGAGAAATCAGACAAACTTGCACGAATACTTAACGGGTTATTTATTTACCTGCGCCTTCAGTTATACACTCTGATTCACTGAGTGTTTATTGTCCTGGTTCAGCAAAACTTTCTCCCTTTCTAAGGCGAAACAACCCGAGGAAGCCACCTGGCATTTCTGCAGCTCTGAGCCCCTCCCCGTGCAAGGCTTAAAGCTCCGGGTGTGGATTTCTCTTCAGGGCTGTCACCAAAGTGCTTCAAGGACACCGAGCTGGGCCTGGGAGCTCTCAGGGCTTAGGAGGAGCGAGCAGAGGATTTAAGACAGAAGCTGGGAGCTGGTGCCAGCCTGCAGAGTGACACCCTGCTCTGTCCCTGCTGGTTGCTATGGCATTTTCATTTCTGCTTCTTTGCGAGGGGGATTTGTGTTTTTTCCCTGGTTACTGAGCAAACCTCAGCAGTATGGAGGATTAATTTTACTAATGTAAAAACATTGATTAAAAATTTAGTTGAAAAATTTAGTTGTTTAATTTTCAGACAAGTTCTGAGCATCAGCAGCAGAGTGGCTTGGGTTGGACGGGACCTTAAAGATTATCTCGTTCNTCCAACCCCCTCACGTGGGCAAGAACATGCAACTCTAATTGCCAGAACTCTGCAAGAGACACTGAGATATTAAAAAAATCTTTTGCTAAGGATTTCTCCTGTGGAAAACCTGAGGACTTTGGGCCATGGATGGCCCAGTAAACAACTTGGTCTTTCAGGGCAAGGAACCTCATGATTGCAGGTTATTTGCTGCAACGTTTCAAGCCTGTATTCTGCCACAGAGAGATCCCCCGTGTTTCAATAGCCTCTTTTATGCTCGAAATTCTCTGCAAATTACTGTAATTAGAATTAAATTACCCCTGAAGTATATCCAGTGGAATTTATACATGGCACTTTTTTTCCAGTTGAATACAGAAATGAAAGGATGATATAAACCCTCATTCCAGGTGTTTGAAGGTGATGATCCACCTAAATCAAGCCACCTCAGCCTTGAAATCCAGACAACTCAATCATACGAATACACTTTATTCAAAAGTTCTAGGAAATTGGTGCAGCAGTATTTGACTTCTGAGGAGATGGAAAATTTATGAGCATTTTGGGAGGATTTTTTGGTCCATCACATGCATTTTGATGGCCTTTGGACAGGACAGAAAGGAGAGAAGTGATTTACCTCAAACCTTGGGCCTGTGCCTCTGGATCTCCTTCTCCAGGAGGGCACCTCTCTCCACAGCCAGGTCTGCATGGAAGGATTTGGGCAGAGCCCTCAAGTCAGGAACGTGAATCACAGAATCATTCAACAGAATCCTGGAATATCCTGAGTGGGAAGGGACCCACAGGGATCATGGAGTCCAACCCCTGGCCCTGCACAGACCCCAACAATCCCACCCTGGCAGGGTCACACAGAGCGGCCTGTGCTGGGTGGAAGCAGCCCCTTGCACAGGGCTGGAGGGACAGGACACAGGGAATGGCTCCCAGTGCCACAGGGCAGGGCTGGATGGGATATTGGGCAGGAATTGTTCCCTGGGAGGGGGTGAGGCCCTTGCACAGGGTGCCCAGAGCAGCTGTGGCTGCCCCTGGATCCCTGGCAGTGCCCAAGGCCGGGATGGACAGGGCTGGGAGCAGCTGGGACAGTGGGAGGTGTCCCTGCCATGGCAGGGGTGGCACTGGATGAGTTTTAAAGTACCTTTTAACCCAAACCAATCCAGGATTCTGTGATTTAAAAAAAGAACTAGACAACCCTGGATGGAGCCATTTTGGATTGCTTGGTTACAGAACACAGCGCAGCAGCATTGATCCAGAAAAACACATTTCTTACACCTTGCTGCAGCAAATCCTCCATCCCATTTTAAGCCCCCCACGCTGTGCTGTGGCCAGCTCAGCAGTGAGAAAGAGCCACAATAAAAGGCAATTCTGCTCCCAGGGAAGCTTTTCATACACAGTCGAGTCTGAAATTCTTATGCTGCTTCCCCTGCTGTGCCTTTTACCAGAGAGATTCCAACTTTCCAGAAAAATCTGTGTGACACCTTTTAAGTGATGTATTCACTGAATTAAATCAAACAGCCAGCTAGGGGAATTTCAGATAAATTTCTTTCTCTTTGAAAGAAATGAAGCACATATATGCACACAACTGCAAGCCTGAGAGCTCTCTCCCAGCAGCCTCTCCTGTTCACTGATACACAATATTATGTTCATGAATGCCTTTCATACCTGCAGAATTAAAATATATAGGGAATATAAATAAATATGTATTTTTATACAACAAATATAAAGGTATGTTTTATCATATGAGATTAAAATTACTTCAGAACTGGCCTGTTCTCCCCCCACAATTATATAAACTTTTGTGGCATTACAGAGTCATGTGATAAAATAGTACAAGAGGGAGTGCTAAAATTAGGAAGGGGAATGGCTCTATCTGCAGCTTTCCTTGGGACTGGCCTGAGTGAAAAGTGATCACTGAGGAAGCCTGTGCCAATGTCAGCGAGGAAAGAACTCCCTCGGGGTGGGAATTCTCCTGTCTGCACTGCTGTCCCACAGGGGGCAAGGCTTAACACAAAGCCCTGGAATAATTCATTAGCTCTCAGCAAAACTGCAGGAGTTAAAAGGAAATTCTTGTGTCACTTTACATTCCAGCCCACAGGAATTCCAAACCTAACAGTGAGAGAGTGGGTTTAATTTATTGTCTTTTAGTGAAAATCCGATCACGTGTTGCATCCTTCATCCCAAAAAATGCGTGAGGTCTAACACTCCTTGGGCAGGTGCTGTAGGTAAAATCCCAGCACTCTCTGTGTCCTTACATGCTGACTGATCATACAATCATTAAGGTTGAAAAGACCTCCAGGATCACCAAGTTCAACCTTAAATTTCAGCTTCTCTGCAGCTCTCATGGATTCCTTCCAGAAGCTGCAGCTCCAACTGTTCTGCAAACACGAATCTCTGCCTGGGCTGGAGACACCTCCCTGTCCAAACACCACATTCCCCACCCTGCACCCACTGGAGGAGATCCTGCTGCGTTTCCTTCCCTTGGGAGGCACTTTTTGCAGAATTGAGAGCACTTTTTGCGGAATTGAGAGCCCCTCTAAGCCTGTGCTTCCTTGTTTAAAAATGGAGTCCAAGGGAATGATTTTCAGAAGGGGGAAACTGAGTTTTGTAATTCCCGAAAATCTGAGTCACTGCTTCCCACTGCCAGTTACCACTTTAGGAGCTCAGTCTGGCAACTGTGTCCCAGTGGGCAGAGGAAGTGGGAAATATTTGGGCATTGTCCAAGAGGAGAAGTTCTCCACAAACACTTCTTGCTGTTGCAGCGGTGGACGGGAATGCAGCGTGTGCTGTCCGGGGTTTTGGGAAAGCCTCGTGCACAGGCTGGAAGTGCACAGCAGTGCCTGGCCTGAAGGTGGCTTTGCTGCCAAGGCCATTAATTCCTGATTTAATGCAGGGTTCTGCCATCCCTGCCCTGTCCTAAATGCAGCTGCAAACTGCAGCTTCCCTGCTGAGCAGCTGTCTCACCACAGTGCGACGCGAGCAGGGAGTGCCCGATGCTTTCAGCAGCTCCAGGACCTTTCATCTTCCAGATTTACCTGCAAAAAAGCTGAGCTGATAAAGATTCAGACCAGGCTGGAAGGCTGGGAAGGAAGAGGAAGCATGTTCCCACAGAGGAGATCCTGGTGTGTGTCTGGAAGCTCGTGGTGCTGTCTGGGCTCCCCAGGCTCCCTCAGCACAGATTTCTCCTTAGAGGGGAGATGAGTGCTGGCAGTGAGCGCCAGTCTGTGGTGCCTCTCTCCAGAATGCTGCCTGCTCCTGGCTTTAAGGAAAGCCTGAGAAAATTTCAGCTAGTTTGACAGGAAATGGTTGACTGGAACTTCACTGCATCCTGGCAGGATCCATCTCTATCTGAAGAGGATGGATATCTCTATAGCAACCAGGGTTTGTCATTTGGGCAGAATCCCCAGGAGCTCTTTCTAAGGTGCTGAGTGTGCTCCCTGTCAGGTGCTGGACACCTGAGGTGCCTTTGTTCACCACCCCTGACTATTTTAGAAGTAAATGTCTCAGTATTTTGATGGTTCAGGCCCTCTCAGCCATTTAAATCAGGTTCCTTAACAGCCAGGCAGTCCCAGTGTGCCTGTGGCAAGCTGGGCAAGAGTGAATTTATCAAAAAATGTTTACACTGTGCACAAATACGGCACCATTTGGTGCGGGGAACCACCCCCAAAAGAGCAGCACATGGGGGAAGATGGAAAAGAGAAATGTAATCACTTACAAATAGCCCAGCAAGGCAGAAAACAGAAGGAGAGGAGAAAATCCGCTTCCTGAGGGATACTACAGCAGGCAGCAGAATTCCAGAGGCTGGAGCTGGTTGGCTGCTGCTCCTGGTTTTGTCATGAAGGGCAGGACAACATCCATGGCCCACGTGCACAACCGTGGCTGAGGGATCCGCGGCTGCTGCAGGGAAAAACCCATCTCTGCCCAAATGCCCTCGGAATGCAGAGAAGGTGCAGCCCCCTCAGCAGAAGCAGAGCAAGTGTCACTCTTAAGGCTGCTCTGTTTTCCAGCATTCCCAGCTCGCTGCTGTCTCACTTTGTTCCAACCTGTGCTCCTGGAGCTGTTCAGGAGAGCTCTTCCCATAAGGAATGCTGCTTTCCCCACATCCTGTGCAAATAGGGATGGTGCTCTGCCAGCCCAGCAGATTCTCTCACTCAGGGCCACTTTCTGCCTCTCACAGCAGCCCATAATCTGTAATTTCTGTGGATTTTTGCCTTTTCCAGGAAACTGAACTGAGCGTGTCAGAGAGAAGCAGTATCAGCCAGAGCAGCTGCTGTGCTTTTCCCGGTTCTCTCATGAAATGAGATTTGAGAGCCTGGTGTCTATCCCTGGCTGTATCCCTCTTGCATACAGAGGAATAATTAATGAAAATTTAGTAATCTGCATTTATCGGCTCCTTTTGCAGACAAAACTCGATTAATCTCCACAGTCATCTACCCAAATAAAAGGAGATTAACCGACATCCTAATCTGTCATAAATCAAACAGGCAGGGAGCCTTACCTCGAGAGACAGACAAACAGCAGAGCCTACATTGGGGTTTAGCCTGCATTATTCTAAATCTAATTTAAACCAACACTAGGACTCTGAAGTCGTGGATTTTTAGGCTGCATTTCAAGGCACGGCGATCTGGGATGTGTTCCCTGCTTCTCCCCCTGCGTCTCCCTGCCATTGTCACCGATCGCACCGGTTCTTGTCACACACAAAGAAAATCATCTTCCCCCGGTTCAGGCAGCTGCGGGCAGTGGGACCAGAGATCCTCCAGCCTGCAGAGCTTTTTTTTGGGGTGCCAGGACCTGAGAGCTCCATTGAGGAGCACCGGGGGCTGGGATCATTGGGAAGCAGCAGTTTGCTTTCTGCGGGAATGCCGAGTCTGTGGTACGGGTTTGGGGGAGCTCGCTGTAATTTGCAAATCAAAACCGAACAAAGTCAGCCAACGAAATCTTTTCCGGGGACATTTTGGGTTTCCTCAGGCTATAAAAATGTTGAAGCCTCTAAACATCGCAGACCTGTTTTCCTGCATTCCAGGGCTATAGCCTACCTGTACCCTAAGGCTAAGATGGAATCGCTGTCTCGCACCGATCCTTCCTGACATTCACAAGCTCTTTAAAAAAATTCCCACCCCAAATTCTCTTTTGGCAAGCAAAGGAAGCAGATAAGGAAATATAAATGGCAGGTTTTTTTCTAAGGATAATGTGTGAAAGATGCAAATGCACAAGTGTGAAAGAGAGACCAGACTCCAAGGTATTCATGACTGTTGATCTTAGCACTCTCAACATCTTTTTGTCACAGATGTCATCACAGAGGTGAAGTGAGTAGCAACTGTGACTCAGGATGGCAGCGTGGGCTCTGGCATGACAGGGAACCGATTTTTCACTCTCTGCCTGTTCCCTGAGCCATCAGCCCCCAACAGCTTGTTCAGACTGCTGCGTTCAGAGCAGGATTAAATTCTTAGCTGGGAAGTAATTTTGTGGGTGTTTACCAAGTCATGTTGATGTCTGATGAAATTCAAACCCCTTTAATTGGCATTTCCCTGCGGTGGATGGGCACACAGGATGAACCAGATGCCTTGGGGGCAATACTAAGAGCATCCTAAAGAGGAAAATATCAACGGACTGTGCAGAGTATTTGGCACCAACAGCATCATTTCTCCGTTGTGAGTGGTTTGCCTTGTCTGTGTCCTGTTCTGGATGGAAGCAGCTCGCACTAAATCCAAACTACCTTTGAAACCTTTCTGGAAAGTCTTGTATAGATCTATATTCTGATTACTCATTATTTGGGCAAAGAATTAAAATGTCTCGAGGGAAAAATCTTTGCTGCAGCAAAAATCCTGGGTATCTAAGGCCACAGGAAATGCCATTTTATCCCAGCCTTACCTTCCTTATCCTCCCCGCAGGAGCCACTTACATCTTCTAAAGAGTAGCACAAGAACCATAAGACAGAATCACAGCTAAGGGCCGGATAAAGCTGTGCTACCCTGAAACACATAAAGCTCTAAATTTTAATGCTTTTGTGTGCCCTTAAAGCACCACGAACAGGCTGAGGGAAGGAGCAGGCATTTGGCAGCTGATCACCTGGCAAACGTTAAAAGGAACAACTTCCTACAGCTCAGGAGACGGCCAAGGTAACATCCATCTTTACCCTCTGGGTCTTTCTGCTTTGCTGGGTTATATAATTTGTTTATTCTTTGGACAAAGCATGCAACAATGTAAATATTGGCATCCATAACAAAAGGAAAAGTGGAAACTGAGAACACTGGTTGCTCTGGCTTGGTGCTCTTGCACTGGCTTTGCCCTTCCTTACACAAATTGAAATTCTTTCCTTTGCCCTCCTCTTTTGTTACCGCATTTACTGTGAAGAATAATTAATGCTCTGTGTAAAATTATCCTCCGAGTTTGTTTGTTACTGGTTTTTTTTTTTTTTTTTTACATTACAAATACATGAGGCCTGTAGAGCTTTCCCTATCTGTGGAGCTGATCTGCCACGATGGAAAAGCTGCAGGCCCCGGGTTTGGCTCTGCAACAGGAAAGGGAAACCTGTCAATCCACATGAAATGCTGAAACAGCAACTGAAACATTTGCTTTTCCCAGCAGGCACCCAGGGCCTCTTTGAGGATTAAACCTACTGCTAAATTTAGCCTGGTCTCACTGGAGTCAGTATCAGAAGTTATCAGATCAGGACATCTCTGGAGGGAATGACGTCTGTCCCGTGGAAGTCTGAGCCCCTGAGCCCTGGCAGGCTCCTGTCCTGTCAGGGCTGCAGCAGACTTGGGAGCTGGGAATATTCTGTGGAGCCTGAGACTCCAGAGACATCGAGGGATTCTTCAGAGGAAGTGAAAAACCTGCTCTGATCTGCCTGTTCACTTACAGGTCCTGAGCAAAATAACCCTGAACTGGACGTCACAGGGCAGGAAATGGTTAAAACACCTGAAACATTGTGATACACTATTTTCAGAGTTGCTTTTTTTTTTAGTGTAAGACCTGCATGACCTTTTCCATTTGTGGATCATAGCAATGGAAATTCCCTTTCCCAGTGCAACTTACACTCTCATCTGCTCTAAATTAAGGAGTGTTTATAAACATTTTAAAAGAGTTAAATCTGTGGGGGAGACAAGAGAAACCCTTCAAAATATAAACAGGCTTTGCAGATTCTTGTTTGGGTCAATTGGCTGTGTCATGCTTTCCTCATCACTTCCACCTCTGAGCTGGGGAAACAAATTACTCCATCCCTTTGGGAAACACCTCCCTGCCCTTTTCCTTCTGTGGGGAGCAGAACCTGAAGGGAGGAAAGGTCTGGAAAGGTCAGGTGGGGCTTCCCAGAGGTGCTGGAGCAGGCCCAGGTCCCCACAGCTGTGATTAAAATGTGCTGCTTTTTCAAAGGTTCATTTTTGCTCCTTGGGATGAAGGACAGCAGGCTGGAATTGCACCAGCCTGCCAGTGCTGAGCCATGGAAATTCAAGACAAGTTCCATCTCTCTCACTGGGAAAGGCTTCACTAAATGGAACTTGTGACTCCTCTGTGGCTGTTGTCTTCTCAAAATTAATCCCACTCCTGTTGGGTACTCTGAACGTGCTCAGAGCTTAAATTTGAACCACCTTTGGAATATTTCTTCTCTCTGTGTTTGATTACAAGATGTGATTTGACTCAATTTGATTTGATTCAGGGTCCAAAGACTCTGCACTCAGAAGAGCAGCAGCTATGGAACCATGCTAAATATCCACTCGTCCAGAGAAATTTGATATTTTTCCAGTTTTAAATACTAATACTCCACATAAATAAGCTGGAACTGTGTGTGTGTGTATATTTGCCAGTCCCAGGGGAATGCCCTCCTCCTTCACAGTGTCAAAAAGAAAAACAGAGACAACAGGTATAAACACCAAAGGAGTCAATTTCCTTATTTCCTTCCCTGAAATCTGAGGATGTCTGCTCTGAGAACAACCCCACCAACACCTTTTACCCTGTTATTTCCATTTTTAGCTGTAGGACATAAAGTTTGATCTCCTTCTTCAACAGAATCATGCTGTCCCCAGGTCCAGGTGGCACAGAGCTCCTGGCACTGGGAACACAAACACAGACATTTCCTCAGGTGCCACTGGACAATCAGAGTCACTTCACAATTTTTATTTGTTGACGGCTTTTATAAAACAAAATTCCCCTTGGATCAGACATCTCATAAAACATTTATTCAGTCTTGTGCATGCTCATGACACATCAGGTTCCAGCAGAGCAGCATCTGCAGGCCCAGGCAGTGGAGCTGTCAGGCAGAATTCCTGCTTTCTGCTGAAGGGGAGGGAAACTCACAAAATTAAGGCACTGTCAAACCCCAAGCCCACACAGATCATTTGACCTTTCCTACTGGCTCTCCTCTGCTTGCACACAAGGATGGTTTCTTATCTTGAATTAACCGTCAGTTGCAATTTTGGACAGGGACACACACACACATACAAACCCTCACTTCTCTTAAATCCTGCTTCCATTCCCAGCTGGAATGGGAACAGCAGCAAACCTCACTGCTAGGGATGGAAAATGCCCAGTGCTACATCCCCAGGCTTGCCACTCTCACTGTGGTGATCCTAGCCCTTGGAAGAGCAAAATCAGTTATAAGAACAGCTTTGAACTACTCTAAAAGCCGGTGTTCAGTAAGCAGAACACAAATGAGCTGACAGACCCCTCGGAGCCGTGCAAGGCAGCTCAGATTCTTCACTCACTGGGCACAAGCTGCATTCACAGCCCAGCAGTTTGGCCCGAGGGGATCGACACAAGGTAATCAGTATTTTCAGCTGATGTGCTTTTATCAGTCCTTTAAAGTAGTTTTTCATCAGCTGGTGTGAAATGCCCTGCTTCAGCCTTTCTATCTGAATTTAAGAATATTGGAAAGGTTTCTTCCTGCACCCAGGGAGTGTTCAGGCTGTCCTGGAGCACACCAGGATCACTGCAAGCCCAAACCAGCACGTGGCTGTGGGCTCAGGGCCACGATTAGAAGTTCCAATTGCAACGTTAAAAAAAAGCCAGATTCAGGTCCATGACTTATGTGCCCTGGCGATTATAAATAAATAGTAATAAATACTTACACTCACACACACTCTTCTTGTATCCCACAGGATTACAAACAAACCAGAGCCATGCTTCTCCCCTGGTTCAAGAGGATCAGGTTTGGGGTGGGACACACTCAGGAACAACGTGCAGCAACGCCACACACAGCCTAGGATAGTGACAGTGCCAACACTGTCACTGGGAGCACTTCACAGCTTCAGAGCTCTTGCAAACACAGACTTGGCTGAGCAAATTACAGTGTCCTGACCATCAGAATCAGAGGGAACTGAGGTGAACAGGGTTTGGCTCGGCCAAAGGCCATGTCCTTATTGCATCTAAAATGTCACATTACTTGGAGATATGGCAGGTGTGGGAGCTGGGAAAAACCAGGCCAGGCTCAAACCGGGCCATTTAATTTCCTCGAGTATGAAACCTAATTTCCACATTGTGTCTTAACAGTTTGTTGTTTTGGCAGACACTGAAAAGGTCAGTGTAAACTCGAAGGAACTTAAGAGTTGCAGGAGCAGAAACCATTCCCCCCATTCATAAACAAACACAGTGAAAGATTTTACACCAATTGAAAATGCTGCATCAGATTTGCTGACAGTTTGGGAACTGGCACTCACCACCCTGGCACAAACCTACAAATCCCTGAAAATCTGATCAGAATAGAGAGGCAGAGACCAAGAAGCAAGCAGCAGCACAGAGAGCAAAAATGAAATTCAGGGACCCGGCTGGCAGTGTCCTGGCTTCCACCTCTCCTCTGGAGTCTGAGAGAGGACTGGAGCACAAAGGAGGTCACAGGTGGCTTTGAGACTCAGCTCTGGAAGAATTTTCTTGGCCTTTCTTCTGCGCCGTTGCTTTTTTATTCAGCTTTTTTTGCCTTCCTTTTCCTCGTGCCTTCGTTCAGCTCCTCTTTGGACTTGGCAGGAGGAGGAGGAGGAGGAGGAGGGTGGGAAACCTCGTGGTGGTCGTGGTGGTGGCTTGGGTGCCCACTGGACACAGAGCCAAAGATCACGGGGCAGACGAGGTTTTCCAGCGGAGCAAAAGGTGAGGCGTGGGAGTGAGTGGCCGTCATGAAAACCTGCCAGGCAACAGAGAACACTGAGAGATCCCACAGAGCAAGGAAACACCGAGCAGTGAGCACTCTGCTGACCCCAGAGAAAATCCCTGCTGCTACATGACTCGAGGCACAAGGAGCTGCTTGTGTGAGGGAGAATTCAGCATTGAATTTCCTGAGCAGATCCTGCAGCCAGTGAATCCTGAAGTGGCTCAGGAAGGTGAATACTCCCGGTTTAGGTTCTGTAATTTGCTGACAACAAAGCTGCTGTGAACTTACCTTGCAGACTATCATGAACATGGTGAAAAAGAAGATGAGGTTGGCTTCAGAGATGGGGAGCCAGTGAGTCTGCTGCAGAGTGAAGAGGATTGTGCCATACAGACTGGCCTTTGTAGGGCTGGAAGAGAGAGAGAAAGAGGTTTTCTGGAAGGTTTGCACCCAGCCCTGACTGGTTCTTTCATTCCATTTTTCATCTGACTGGGAATTTCCAGGCTGCTGACTTACAAGGACATATGAAGAATTTCATTTGTTTCAGGCTTCCAGACCCCACGCAGCAGCTGCTCAAAGTTTGACATCAAGGCCACGCCAGAACCTGGGAGACACAGAAACCTGTCAAGGAGCTGGAGCTGCCACAGGAGAGGGCTCTGGATCCTCAAGGGAACAAAGGGTTCTTGACATCCTCCCCAGATTTAAAAGTTAGTCTAACAGAGCAGGGCAAATGCTTCCCTGACTTTCCAGCAAGAGGATCCCAATGCTGGGAAAATGCATCTGCCTCTTGCAGTTACTTATGCTCAAATGCCTGCTCCAAACACAACCTTAAAGGAAAACTGGCTGGCAGAACCCCCTGAAAAGACACAGGTGAGGTCAAAGATCACAGGAGAAAGAACAAAGAACTCCTGACTCCAGTTCTTCAACCATCCTGCACAAACACCTGTGTGGTGAGAACCCGAGCGCCCCGGCCCACGTCCCCTCCCTGCTGCTCCCCCTGAGCTGCCCCCAGAGCACCCCAGCCTCCCTGGAGCATCTCAGGTGTCACCTTTGACCCATCCCGTGGCCATCATCACGAACCACCCGTGGTGGTAGAGGTGGTGGGCGTGGTGCACCCCGGCCGCGATCTTGCGCACCCGGACCACCTCCTTCATGGCCACGAAGATGAGCTTCACGGGCAGGAAGCTGACACACTTGTAGAAGAGGTTCATGGGGCAGAAGAATATCACGTACCTGCAAAAAGACCACAGATTTGTTCTGATCTGGGAGATCAGAGAGGGGTAGTGTGGCAGATTGAGTTATGGCAAGAAGGGGTGAGGGAGAAGAAAAATCTAAAAAAATAATATTCCCAATTTCATAGCTAATTCTAAAGGGAAACCAGCATGCAGTGAAGCCTCTCTATAGCAACAACTCAGTGAGCCCTCACTACTAATACTCCATCTTGAATAAAATCCAGTAATTTAAATTCAGAATTTTTAGAAGTTTGTGTCTTCTACGGTCCAGAAGCATCAGCTCATATAGGACAAGCTACACATACTGAAATGATATTAAATATACCGATATTACAGACAGAGGATAGATTTCAAATACTCTTTTTTTCCAGAAGACTGCTATATTTTTCAGCCCTGAGAGAAGACCTTTCTCTCTATTTTCTCAAGTATAGAAAACTAGATGGCTGAGGGATTTACTCCGAGACTTTTGTTTATGAAAATTTCATTCACAATGTTTCCCACCAATGCTCATTCTGCCACGCAAAAGCACCTACAGCCCATTTACACAGGGGAAGTTAAAGGTTAATTTGTTCACATTTCACCAACACGAGGAATAAAATGCCCCCAGACGTTCAGGATGTGCCACTCCTCGCTCTGTGTGGGATCCGTGGGTGCTGCTGTGGTTTGGCCCTGGCTCAGCAGTGACTGCTATGAATAGAAGTGCCCCAGCCCAGATAATCACAGCATTAGGCAACTGGTCAGGGACACTGGGAACCAAAGCCAGGAGTGCAAGAGCCTCCAGGACCGCCTCAGCCCACCTCTGCTCTGGCCAGTTAATCCCAGCGAGATCAGAGCTGTGTCCCACGGGGAGAACATCTCCCCAGCACAGCTCTGGGCACAGCGTGTGCCCCAGCAGGAGGGTGCAGGGCACTCACCACACTGCTGTGGCCAGGATGACACTGGAGTTGTGGCTGAAGTGGCCGATGGGTGCCTCTCCCAGCAGCAGGTCAGCCAGGATGTAGCTCCCAAAGCAGTGGAGCATAGCACAGAGCCAGGAGGCAAAAGGGCTCTTCCGGGACATCTCCACAGCTCCTGTGAAAAAAATTGGGAATCACGGAGTCACCAGTGTTGGAAGGGACCCTCAAGGCCATCTAGTCCAGCCTCAGTGAGAGATTGGACCTAGCGATTAAGCAGGAACTTCAAGGCCCAGTAAGAGAGAGGCTCGAGGTGAGTGTTTTCCCACAAAGCAACTCAAAGAAAAGCACTTGTAAAACAAAATATAAAAGTGTGAAGCCCAAACAAATATCAGAGATGGTCAAGAAATGATCACAGCCTGCAGGCCCACCCGAAGGTCTCACATGAACAGAGTCATTAGAAGTTTAGGTGGCTGAGAGATTCTCTCCTTTATTTGCTGCTACCAGAAAGAACATTTTTTTTCCCCTTGAAATCAGTGTCTTTTTACAGTCTAAAAATAAAATGCATACTAGTACCATTCTCTCCACTGCTTCAACCTAGGTGCCCTCTAGAATTCATGAACAATCTGTTCAGCTTTCATTCATAAGATAACCTGCAAAAATAGAACAGGAATTCTTAATCTTTATTTGAGAGAAGATGTTTTGAGGTTTCTTCCCCACTCCTGTACTAGTCTGAAAATACTTTGTGGTCTCCTCCCACAGTCTGCTATAGCCTTTTTTTAAATTCTTGTAGCAATTTTCATCCACCTTTGTACTTTTTCAGGGAAACCTCTCAAAAACATCAATTCTGTGAGGTTGTTTCATCACCTTAAACTGCTCCAGAATCCCTTGTGGGGCGTTTCAGACAGAAAGAGAGAAAATAGTAAAACTGTTATGTCAACATGATTACCTGGTACACCTTAAACAGCAGTAAGTGGATCAGCATGAGCCAAAGCTGCGAGAGCCCAGGCTCTTCCATCCTCGGGGACATTTGAACCAGCTGAAAACACAGCGGCAGAGAGACAGCTGCAACAGCCGAGACATGAAACTGGTTCTATAGGAACCTGAGGTTTAGCTTGAGGCTTAAATTTAGTAACACTTGTTTTTCCTTGGCTCCACTAAGCTATGCTGTCTCCAAGGAGGAAACAGGATGGTTCTGTCCTGACACTGATCCTCACCCCAGGAGCTGTGGGATGGGAGCACAGTAGGAATCTGGGGAAAAGTACACCCCGGCCTTATCCAGTCCCAAGTGGATTCCTGGGCTTGCATGTATTTAAGAGCTATTTTTGTGAGGGCTCCTGTTAATTTTTCGGCTCAGGACTCCACGCTGGAAGGCAGCTGGGAGTGATCAGGCCTGGAAAACCCAGCAGCTGTTTCCAGGGAGTTGAAGGGGAACAGCACGTGGACTGTACAGCTGGGAGGTCGCACAGCACAAGGTTTGAAAATCATTCCCGAGATCGGGGGTGGTTTTCCCTTCAGTCACTGTGCAGTCACAGTGAAACTGCTCAAAGCAGAGCATGAGGAGCGCACACATTGTCAAAAACAGAGGGAGAGCGGTGTTTGGAAAAGACCGAGGCACAGCCAGGCTGTGACAAGGCAGAAGGTGAAAGCCAAGGCTCAGATCTATCGATCTGTGCAAGATAAGCCCAAGAGAACAAACAAAGCAAGGTCAGTTACGGTGCCTGGGAACAGCTCAGGGCATGGTCCAGAGGGTGGGAAAAACCAAGGTTTTACTTCCAGCCCTTTTGTATATAAATAGGAGGAAGGTGCTGCCACGAAAATATTCAAGCCAAGGGACCGGCCAGAAACGCAACTCTCAGTCCTGGGGTGGCAGCCAAGTGACCGAACTTAAATACCTCAATGCGGCCGGAATCCAGTCTTAAATAAAATCCAAGCTTATTTCTCAAAATCAGAATCACGGGTTCGCGGGGTTTTGCCTGCTTTATATTTAGCCACAGGCGTCGGAGCTGTGACACTGTCTGTGACAGACGCACAGGAGAGGGACGGGCAGGTGGCAGAACCTGTTGGTGCGGGGCAGCGCGGGGTCCGTGCCGAAACCGCAGCTCCCCCCAGGGTCCCCCGGGCCCGGGCCGCACTCACCGGGCTCGTACTTGAGGTAGAGGATGGAGATGATGAAATAGGCCGTGTCGAACAGCGGGAACACCGGCAGCGCGGCGAAGGCGGCCGCCAGCTCCCCGAGGGGCAGCGCCTCCGCCAGATCCATGGCGGCCCCGGATCGCGGTTCTCAGCTCCCGGTTCTCGATTCCCTGCCCCGGCCCGGCTCCGCAGGCCCGTGCCGGGGCTGCGGGGGATGCGGGGGATGCGGGCAGTGCGGCCGGTGCTGCCCGGGCCGGGCCCTGGCTCCCCGCGGGTGTCCGGGCGCGGAGCCGCCGCCGGAGCCGG
>VXBU01008269.1:778148-810944 GCA_013400315.1 Bombycilla garrulus
GGCCTGCAGGGGGCTCTGGGCCGGCGCCGCCGCCGCTCGCCGGGACCTTCCGGGGCGCCCACCTGTTCCTCGGGCCCGGCGGCCGCTCCGTGCGCGGCCGGGGGGACCCCGGGCCGCGGGGACGCCGGGAGGGCTCCGGCGGTGACTGCGGGGCTCTGGAGCTGCTCCAGCACCGAGCAGCCTCGGTCTTCGCTTTTATCCCTTCCTGCAGCGCCGTAATGAGCTTATGTTCTCCTTCTGGGATGTGGTGTAAGCACAGAAGTCCGCGTATTTTACCTGTAAGTGGCCTTAAGTGGCGGATATCCAAAGGATCATTTGCTCCTTTTAAAGGTTTTTTGGCTCACCCGAGCGGTTCTCCGCTTAGGTGTTTATTACTGTGAGAGGACTGCAGGGCCTTCAATCTGTCCAATTTTTGAGTCTTAGATCAACAGTCACCACCGCAGGATGCCAAGGTGGGTCTGTCTTGGCCATCTGCAGTTTGTGGGGGCAGCCTCCTGTGCATCAGGCTGAATGTGTACATGTTATTCCAGGGGCTGGGGTGTGTGGAATGGTGCTTTGGTTCTATTAAAGTCATACCTGCTCCTGTGTGAACAAGTGCTTTTTTGTGATAGACCTGTATGGAAGTCCTAAAGTAGCTAATAAAGTTCTTGTCATTTGGAACCCCTCCCGGCGTGGCCTGCGTGTGACATGGGGACTGAAGAAAAATCACCCTGACCTTGTAGGTTCTGTAGAACCCCCTGGGCTGGGCAGCTGTGGTGAGCTGCAGTGTTACACCTTGGAGTAACAGTAACAAATCGTGGTGGTAATTGTGGGCTGTTAAATGTAAGCATTGTGTGAGTTTGCAGTACTTCACCGTGTGGATCTTGCTGAAATGTCAGTTAGTGCACTTCATGAATCCTGTTTGCTCTGAGCTCTCTTTATGTGGCTGCAGATTTTTCACTCTACGTGAGACCGAGTGCCAACCTACTTTAATAAAATTCTAGCAGATCTGTGTTGTCTTCTAACTTCAGAACTGTCAGCTGCAGTGGTTACCCCAATTCTGGTGTTACTTTGTCAGACATTCTGGCTGTGCAGAACTCAGCAGCCAGCAAGTCAATTTTGTGATGGATACTCTTCCCTTTCTCCACACGCTGATGTTACATGGTGCTGTTGTGAGAGGACCCAAAATAACCAGGGCAGCTCCCTGCAAGGGGAGGCCAGAGCTCCCAACAGGTCAGTAGCCCCTTAAGTTTAGGAGTGTTGTATGTTAAATTATAATTCTACATACTTGGTACTTATCCAGGGCAATAATTGGTGGCAGAAAAATCAGCCCATTGTTCCAAAGTGCCTGTAGGCAGGGTCTGTCTTCCAGTTTAAACTTTTCTTGAAGGAGAGCAGAGGTGGTGTAGCTGAGTTCATTGTGCAGGCTGAGAGCTCAGACTCCTGGCTCCAAAGCACATGGAATATGTGGGGCTGTGGATTGTTCACTACCTGGCACGTCACTGGCACAGAGGGAAGAAAACCTTACATTTTGAACACACTTAAAAAGCAGATTCTGAGTTTAATCACACTTGGGCACCAGAAGCTGCTCTGCTGTTTTCCTGCTGGGAGAGGCAGTGCAGCCATGAGCTGCTGTGCCTGCAGGGACTCATGGAAAGCTCCAGCTACTTTCTGCTGGCTCTTAGAATCTTCTCCTGACACAGTTGTGTTCAAACCTACAGCATTTATTGTTGTCACTGGCTTCCTCATTTACCAAGAAAGTCAAGCTTTGAGGCCTAGATTTAATTCAGGCTTCTCAGTACAGTTGGTGTGTGTGTTTCTGGAGAGGGTGAAAGCTGCAACAGCAGTTTCAGGTGGGCAAAACCAGTCCTGTGGGGCTGAGGAGGATGGTTGGTTCTTCATGGTGCTTTGTTGTAGGACCTGTAAATTTAACCTTCACTGAGATTCCCTAACACGAGCTGCCATTGTGGATATTCATTCCTGAGTGGTTATTTGGATCTTGGTTGACTCACAGGTCGTGCCTTAAACAAAAAAGGAAAATAGGATGTAAGTTTCTCTACCTCTGTTGGGTTGAACTGGTCAAAATAATCATTTCCCCAAGCTTGCAGAACCTGCTGGCCTCAGGAAATCATCTCCTGTGCTGATTGTTCATCTCCAGCTGCTCCATAAAGCCCTGCTGACTTGGGAGCAATATTGAATTTACACATGTTTAGCACTTGAACCTCCTCTAGTAATTGCTGCAGATTTTATTTATAACTTAGTTTCCCACACTTAGAGGTTACCCGTGTAAATTCTGAACTATTTCAAAGGAGACCTATAAGAAATAAGCTATTTTTAAAAGAACTTACATCATCCTAGAAGCCACCCGGGATGTCTGGTATTGTGTCTTCATTTATTCAGCCTCTTCTCCTCGAGGAAACATATGGGCAAACCACTTCTGCTCCATGACCTAAGCACTGAGTACCAGCATCACTTTCCTTCCAAGGCTTCTGTGAGAACATAGCAGGAGGTGGAGGAGAGCAGGAGTTCTGTTCTGTGAGGTCTGACAGGGGAGATGTTCCTGGATTCTGGTGGGAACGAGGCTTTTTCCTTTGGACTCTGTGTGCTGAGAAGCCACCCCTTCCACCCAGCAGAATACCTTTGCCTTGGTAACTCGTGCTCTGTGCTCCTGGGGGAGTTTGTTCCCTGATGTCAGGAGTAATGAGAAATGTTGGTTTTTGCTCTGTGGGCAAGCCTGTCGTTTCCAACCAGCTGCTAGAATTGTGCTTGCAATTCAATGGTTCCTCATGCTGAATATGTAGCAATCTGTTCCTGTTTTTAAATATTAGATAATAACTTCATTATTTGCTGTTAGTACCCCTCTGTGACACAAACCCAGCTTTGGTTTGAGTAACAGCCTGTATTGTGTGCTCCCTGTGAGCTTGGGCTTGGCTCTAACTCGGGCTGTGGTTCATGCAGTATCTCAGCTGGACTTGCAGCACAGACCTTCAGGAGTGGTCCATGGTCTGAATTATTAATAATTAATTGGCCTGTGCGTTGGAATATGTTGGGTGGTGCATTGGCATGGGCTGCTCTCCCAGCTGGCACAATTTGCGTGGTTAAAGATGTTTCCGTGGCTGTTCTACCAAGGTGCTGGAGACAAAACCCCCTCACCAGAGCTAAAGGTGCTTTCCAGTAGTGCCTGAAGAGTTGCTGCTGTAATAATGCAGGGGAAGCCTGTGCTTCACTTCCCGAGTGTCTCAGTGATTTCTTTAGGTGCAGGAAGTGTTATGTGTGGGCGAAAGTAGCCTAGGAATGGCTCTTGCTTGAGCTTTATCCTTTTCTGAGAGCCCTAATGAGCTTAGCAGTTTTGAGGGAGGTGCAGAGAACCTGTTGTACCTCTTGCCCTCTGTGTCCCTTTCCTCACTTGCAGCTCATCTTGTTTTGAGCAGCCTCACATTCTGTACGTGAAGGCAGCAGGCTGTTCCAGGTGTGTGACAAAATGCAGGGGGTTGGGGAGCATTTCCTAATGTGCAAGGTCTAAAGTGCTGTTATCATGTCAGTCTTGAGTTCCAGATAAAGATTTGGGGCTGATGTAGGAGTGCCATGGAGTTCAGGTTCTTTATAATAACTTTAAATGAGGTTTGTGTTTCTTAGTGCTCTTTATTACAAACACTTGGATTCACTTGAATTCACTGTGTGAGGGTGATGGTACTTGAATTGGCCTTGCTTTGAATTTTGCTTGTCCACTTATTTCCAAAAAAGCTTCTTTGGCTTGGTGGCAGTGCAGGTTGTCACTTCCTGAGAGGGGTTGGGAAGCTGGAGGTTTAAAACTTTTAATTAGTACAGTGCCCCTTACAGCAGTGAGACCATTCTGAACTTTGAGGCTGCTAAGACAAAATCTGAGTGAACAGAAATATCAGAGAGTTTAAATTGAGGGGTCAAAGCAAGGGAAGTGCCAAACTGCTTTTCAGTTGTTAATTCCTTGAAACTCCCCAGGTTGCAGTGATGATGGCAGTAGTCATTTGCTCTGAAGCTCTAATTTGAGTGTTTGTTTCAGCAGCAGTGACAATTTAAATAACACCCACTTCTTATTCCTGCTACACACACCCATTTTATGTGTGCAGGATCATCTGGTGAACTGAACTGAGGAATTGATCAGGATTTAAAGAAGAAAAAAGGCAATGTATGGATCTTTTCCCTGGTAGTTTTTGATGTAGCTCAATTATTTGATAAAACTTCTGGTGCATCACAAATTGTTCTGGCAGCAGAATTGGGTCTTGAAGTGTTTAAATGAGTGTGGAAGCAGAGAAGAACAGCTTCCTGTGAGGGTGTGAGGCCCTGGCACAGGTGCCCAGAGCAGCTGTGTCTGTCCCTGGATCCCTGAAGTGCCCAAGGTCAGCTTGGACAGGGCCTGGGGCACCCTGGGACAGTGGAAGGTGTCCCTGCCAGGGGAGTGGAGTGGGATGGGCTCTGAGATCCCTTCCAGCCCAGCCCAGTCTGTGATCCCATGAGGAGTGGAATGCTGCTGCTTCCTGGGTGCTCCCTGCTCCCTTGGGACCTGGCAGGAAGGAGGTGTTGTCACCTGGAAAAGTTAGCCACGCCTGTCTGGGTTTTTTGAGGTGACAGTGCCTGCCTTATGGTCAAGTTTCACTTGCAGAGCCTTTTTTGTGGCTGTCACTTGTGCGTGGTTCCCAGATGTCCGGAATTATCCTGTGTTTGTGAGCATGCAGCAGTACAGGGGCTCTGAATGTGTCCTGGAATAACTGCTGGGAAAATCTTCACAGCCAGCCAGGAGGATTCTCCTGAGCTGTAACTCATGAGTGAGCTCTGCAGCTCAAGAGTAAACCACCACCTTCCATAAAGGCTGCGTGCTCCAAATGATCAGAAATGATATTGATTTGGCTTGAACCCCTGTGGTTACACCAGCTGAAGCTGGGAGAATTGCTGGGATCCCCCATCATGTCCCCAGCTCCAGCTGTTCTTGTTCCCTCCCTTGTGCTGAGCCAGTCAAGGAGCTCACCTGGGCAAACCCTCCTCCTCAGGGACCCCTTCCCATGCCCCAGCTCCTCCTGGGCTCAGAGAGGTGGCAGTTCTGGCACAGAGAATTGTGTGCCAAGGAGAGGTGACAGTGGTGGTGGCAGCTCAGGGTATCCTGGAGCAGCTGGAGCTCCCTCACATTGTCAGGCTGGGTCATCACAGAGGATCATTAAATAAATCCAAATGCTCAAACTTCGCAGCAAGCACCCGACTGCACGTGCTGTACATGGGCCTTGCTGGGAAATGAGCACTGAGTGCTCAGAGGCTGCTGGGAAATCACTCATTAACACATTTTTATTGGTGTAGCCATGAAACAGCTCCTCAGTGGAAGAACCATTTTTTTGTAGGTGGTATAAATATGGGGAATAACCTCTGGCAGTCACCACGAGCCACAGCTTGGAACTGACAGCTGGTGTGCAGGGTGACGGTCCATCCAGAGATGTGCTGGAACAAACTTTCCAGGCAGCAGAGGATCTGTGGCTGGTGCTTCCTGAGTTGCTCCCACTGGGGATGTTCTGGATCCTGTGTGAGGCCATTCGAGTGCACCTTGGCACACCTTGAAGCCAGGAGAGCAGGGAGCTGGGCAGGTCATCCTGGCAGGGCTGGAGCTGGGATGGGCACGGGATCCAGCTGGATCAGCTCCTGCTGCCCAGGCACTGCAGCCTGGCACCAGCAGGGCAGGAGGGAAAACCTTGAGCTCCCACCTGGAGAGGGACCAACCTGGGCCTCAGAAATAGGAAGACTTTCAGCTTAGGCTGTGTGTCAGAAGTCTGGGTCTGGGCTGGGAGTTCTGATTTATCTTTTTTGGGGGGATTTTGTGTGGTAAGCTGAGGGTGAGCCCAGTTTGGGAGTAGTGAGATGTGCTTGGATGCCTCTCTTCAGGGTTTTTCTGTGGCCACATGACACAAGAGCACTGTCATTCTTGCACCTTTGGCTCCTGATCAGAGTAGCTCCACTGCAGCTGAAGCTTTTTCTCCTTGTGAGATCCTTTCCCAGTTTCTTCAAGAAGCTGCTGCAGGTGACAATTAGTGTTTCTTTTCTTTTCAGGAACCACAAAAGTTTCAGGAGAGGGGAAGGAGGAATCAATTCTGCCTGCTGCAGGAGTTTGATGTTAGTCAAGAAGCACTGCTTTTAAGGCATAGTTAGTCCAATACATTAGGCTTGGAGTTAAAATTAATGTCAGTGTAGTTTGTTGTTTTTTTTACATGAAAACACGTCTGTTTTGGCTGATAGCATTTTGCTGCTATCTCTTCTCACCAGTTATGTGCTTGGTGATAACTCCAGATATACTTCCTTCGGTCTTTATAATGTGGTAGGATGTGGCCCCACTTTTACACTTGGTCTTTAAAGAAACAATTTAAGGTAAAGGTAAGTAAGTACCTCACATTCAGTTTAATGTAAATGTAGGTTTGTTTATTCAGTGTTCTAACAGCTAAATTACTCTTTCTGTGGGTAATTCATGCTTTTGGTGTTTGGAATAATATTTGAGTGCCAGCAAATTGCTTTAATTTGAGGTGCAATCTGCTCGAAGTCGGCAGCGAATTGGTGTTTTCAGGGGCACGGCTTTCACAGGGCAGCAGTGCGTGCCCGAGTGGGATCGTTAATATCAAAGTGTACAATTTTCAGCATGTCCAAACAGTCAGTGGTAGCAATTTCTGCCGAGGAGTCACTGGAAGTAAAACATAATTAGTTCTGTTTTAGTGAACAGAGTGGTTTCTAACCCAGCAGCTGGGGAGGAGGGATCCTGCATCCAAGGGAGTCAGGGACACGCTCAGCTGGGCGTGTTTTCAAACTTTGTGCTGTGGAGACGACTGTGCAGAGGTGGAAGTCTTGTCTCAGAGTGACAGCCAGAGCTTCTGTGGAGCTGCTTTCTCACATAGTTTCCATGCAGGATCAGCTTGCAGACTATCACAGTTATAGTAAGATCTAGAGGGTTTGATTTTTTTTTTTTTAAAGGAGTGTAGAGCTGTGGAAGGTGGAGGAACACGGTGTTTTCTCAGGGTGGTGATAGACACTCATAAATTGTCCTTGGTGAACAAACTTCCAGCACATCTACAAATGCCTGTAACTCAAGGCATCCCTTTCTGAGCAGGTCAGTACATAACACTCCTCGTGCTCTGTAAATTAACTGCAGCAGGAAAGGACAGGGAATGTCTCTATATAATTTGTCATCCTGAAAGTTCCAGGCAAAAATTTCAGTGTTGTATTTAATCCTTGGAAAAAGCACAGTTGATTCTTGAATAGAATTGAGCATGGTGAGGTGGAGGAGAAGATGCAAGAGGTGATGTTTCAGATTTCTTTGTGAAGGTGGGTGCCTGCACACTGCTCAGGCTGCATCCTGGAAAACTCAGTGTCTGTTGTCTTGTGAGGAGGAGTTTGTCTGTCAAAACAGGAGCTTTTGATTTTGTATTCTTTTTACTGGATTTTTCAAGACAGGCTGCCAAGGGGCTTGAACCTCACTGGGGCTTTCTGAACTGGAAATGGAGAAGTTTTTTGTCACTAGGTTAGAAATAACCAGACCATGTTGGAGCTTCCTGAATGTTCTGCCCCATCCCTGGAAGTGTTCAAGGCCAGGTTGGACCAACCTGGGGTAGTGGAAGGTGTCCCTGCCCATGGCAGGGGGGTGGAATGAGATGAGATTTACGGTCCTTTCCAACTCAAACCAGTCTGGGATTCCACAATTCAATGTTCTGTGTTTAAATATTAAAAAATGCAGATGAGTACTGGGCTCCTTGGTGCTGCCATGACCACACTGGGCTCTTGGCTCTGGATTGGAGCTGCTTTTACAAACCATGGGTTGAGAAGGCTCCATGCTCACCTTCCTCCAGCAAAGACTTTTTTTCCCAGCCAAAGGTAGAGAAGGCATTTTGTTTCCAAGGAGCTGCTAAGGATTGTGCCACTGGCTGCAATGGCCAAACATTCTCCAGGGATTACTGGGGGGCTTTGCTTTCCTGACAGGTGACATTGTCCTGAGGTGACACAGCCTTCAGAGAATTGAGGTGGTTGGAAATGGGTGACTAGCAGCAGTGTTTAATCTAGAATTTGGAGAGCAGTAATTCTAGGAGATGTGTAAATTGATTTCAGGTTTTTTTCCATATCCATAAAGCTGTTTTATGGTATGTGCTGACAGGAATTCACTATTGGTAATAGTTGTAAGGATACAATGACTTTTATACAAACTTCCCCAGTTTTGTAACACTATTTGTCTCAGGTTTTGTGAACAAACACACCATGCCTTAACTCTCATGAGCAGTCACATGAGCATCTTGCACTTCAGTGTGATGAATTAATACATTCCACAAAGAATTCAACACTGTATTCACCTCAGCCTCCTGTGTCATTTAAGGAATCAGCTGAGAAACTTCCCCAGAAATTCGAGATAAAGTACACTGGTATGGTGATAAATGGTTTTACTTTTTAAAAAAGAGTGAAAATTCTGTATTGTGGGGACATTAGTAGGGCCTTTCTGAATTGCACTCAGATATAAACTGTTCTATTTTAACAGTTCTGGGTAGATACTTTAAGAGATGGGTAAAATAATATTTAAGAACTTCACAAAGCTCTGGACCCCTTCTCATCAAGTCCTTAAATGCACGTTACATGATTTTAGGTGCTCCCCAGTTCTCTGTAGTGGATGGAGCAGGTGGGCACAGAATGGTTCTGTCCAAGCCAAGCCTTTGGGGTCCTGTGGTGCCTCACTGTGCTCTGACCTTAACCCAGCAGTGAGTTCAGGTGAGTTCTTCAGCAGAAAGCACCAAGATCATAATGAATCAGAAGGGGGACACTTTAAAGCTGGATTTTTTTATATATTCTGTATTATTCTGCCTGAATAATCATCCAGCTGCATTTCTGTTGAAGTAGGACCAGTTGTCCCCGTGACTTTGCTTGCACAGCAACCCCATTTTATGGCTCTCTAAATTTTGAAGCAATAATTTTGGACTTCAGTTCATGGCTTATAATAAATTGTAACTACCAGGGTTTGTCTGGTTGAAGTTTCTGTACAGGAGGAAGTGGAGGAGAAATGACTGTCCTGTAGACAAGGAAACTGCATCACAGTTGGCTGTGCTTAGCACCAGTGCAGGGATTGAGGGGTTGTGAGGGTGAGGTGGCCGAAATGGTGACAGGGAGCAGCTACAGAGCCTGAGTGTGGAGAGAAACTTTGGGCATTTCTTTTGGGATTTTTGGGATCACATGGAGCTCTGTGCTGGGGCAGTGAGGTTGGAAGTCTTGAATTTGTAGGTTTTTTGCCATACAAGCTGTTTCCTAGAGTTATCTGTATGGATCTTTTTTGGAGGGCAACTCTGAATTGCTGCTCTGGGTCAAGTTTGGAGTAGATGGAAATGGGTGTTTCAATGTATTTGTGCTCCTTCTCGTTCAGTGTCTGTTCCCCAGCTGGAAGGGACTTCATGTGGTCCATCTTCCTGAAACAGCTCCTTCTGGACTTGTCTGATCTGTTCTTAAACCTCCACAGTGGCTCTGGAGACTCTGTAGAGATTATTTCAGTGCACTGGTAGCTCACTGGTTATTTCTGTATGCAATCAGTATTTGTCTTGTTGCAAATTAGGCCAGTGAGCATGAAAACAGTTGATTAACATGTTCTTTATTATGACTAATAACGCATAGGAAGGCTTATTTTAGACTTCATGTGTCTTTCCTTTTTTTTCAATACTGTGTGAAATGAAAACTTCAACTTTGTTATTAATCATATTTTCAAAACCTCTTATCGCTGCTGTCCTCTGACCTCCTCTTTGTGTATATTCTTCTTGTGCTGTTGCACCTTGAGATGAAGATGTAATTCCAGCTGAATTTGATTCCTCTACCATTTCTTGAAGCGTGGGGTTGAGTGGAAGCCAACACTAAATGATCTTGTCTGCAGTGTTGTGTGGTAGATGCCACCAAGAGTGGCACTGGCTGCCCGGGGTTGTGCTCCCTGCTTCTTGCTCTGTTCCTTCAGCAGGAATTTTTACCAGTTGAATAGTATTTCATGCAGCCTCTTTGGCTGCTGAGCTCTTTAAAATCAGGTTAATGAATTTTTATTTGTCCAGCTTCACAGTCTGGTGGGGTGGGTTTGTTGTGGAATGTGGAAAAAGAAGTTGTGGGGGTCATATTGCAGTGGATGATCTCTGTACCTCTGCGGCTCAGGGTTGGCACTACAGGCAGTGTTCTTGTGGTGTTATACAAAATGTTTAGTAGCTGTTGAAGTTGACAGACAGGTATTTCTGTAGTAACAAAAATGTCTTCCAGTTATTGGCTAATAAATGTGAATGGAGAAAAGTGTTTCAGTGTTGCTGATTTCTGTTTGCCTTTTCCTGCGGCGCAGGGAGCTGGGGATGTGTCTTGTCTTCAGAGTTGTGTTTTATTTCCTCTTGTACCATCGTGCTGCAGTGGATGCTCCTTTTGTGGGGTGGTTTCCCCTGCCCTGGCCCAGCCTGGCGTCTGTTCCTGCTGTTCCAGGCTCTGGGCTGCCTCCCTGGGAATGGGCCATGCAGAGAAGAGCTGGAGCGTTCATGGCACTCCCAGCTGCTGTGGATTTGTGTCTGGAGGCCCTTTGTGAGTGCCAGGGCAAACTGTGCTTTGTGCTGGCAAGCTCCTCTCGTTCTCTTGGCTGCTGTGGTGTCTGCCCAGCTCAGGGATGTGCGTGGGCACTGCCAGGAGGGAGCAGGGGAAATATTTCAGGTCCACCGGTTTCTTTGCACTGCGGAATTTTATTGGCATCTGAGCTTATGATTGATGATCCTTGCTTTGTAAAGTATATACAGGAAGGTATCTGGATGATGTTGCTTTGCCATTAAATAAAGCCTAAGTATGAATAAATAATATGCAGATTGGTTTGACTCTGGGGGTTTTAAGTCCAGAGGTACAGATAATACTTTCTGTGCCTGGTCACTCTTTCAGTTTCTTTGGACTGTTCTTGGTCTCAAGGAACATTTCTTCGATCTCTTGTTCTGCACCACAAATTTCTGATCATTTTCAAAGCATAGTTTCCATCTGAATTTCTCTGTCATAGAAGATTCTCCCAGTGAATACTTTCAACCCAAATCATTGATTCCTTCATGTTTTAAAAATCTCGTTTACTAAATACTGTTAGAAAACTGGCCTCCACCTTGAAGAATATCTTTTGTGTACTGGTCAATGTTGGACCTTTACTTGGCAAACTGACTTTCAGACATTTTCAATAATGTGAGCAAAGTAGTGCATTGTCATCTTTTTGGTATGTTGTGTCTGTGAATAGTATCTCGTGTTCCCTATCTTTAGACAACATCATGTCACATTGGGGCTGGGGGAACTGTTAATAGATCAGCTGCAAGGGAACTGAACTAAATACCAGCAGGTTGTAACCTGAATTCTAACTTGGTGTGTTTGGTCTGTACCTTTGAACAAATGACATGACAATTTTCTGTTGGTGGTGTGTATTGGCAGTGGCTGGTGTCTCATAGTTCCTGCACAAAGTGCTAAATAAACTCTGCACCGCTGTATTTCTCTTGTCACATTTAAATAAAGCTTCCTGTGAACAGCAACTTTTCTCTCCTCACTCCTTATTCCGTATTTTAGATTATTGTGAAGCAAAGCAGGTTTTGTACAAAAGCTTTTGGGTCAAGATGTGGCCCTGAGGGGGGACCCCAGCCTGGGGCAGGAGCTGGTGTTGGGCTGCAGGTGACACTGAGAGCTCCAGGAGAAGGGACAGCAGCGATGCCATCGCTCCTGGAGCAGACACTGCAGCTCTTGGGAAGCAGCTCTGCCTCCCTGGCCTCTCCAGCAACATTCACCTTGAACCTGGGGTTTTCTTGGCCATTGTCCTGCACTCCTGGAGGAGATACACAGCCCTGGAGCAGGGGGAAGACAAAAAATATACAAATGCTCCTGTGAAGTTCTGTCTGGACCCTACTGCTGGTATTGACTGCCCCCAGAAACCTCCAGCTTGGCAAGAGACAAGGATTGGTGTTTGTAGGAAGAAGAAAAATACCTGTTCAGTGTCCCATGGTGTCTCCACTTCCCTGCTTGCTTCTGTCAAACCGCTTTGGTGCTGCAGCTGGGACAGTGCTACAGAAGTACTTTCTCTGAAACCATCGAAATTGGGTATTTATAGATGTTCTGAGGAAGTAAAATATGATGGCAAATACATTTTCTCCAAAGCAGCGTGTTGTGAGACCTGTGTGCTCTGTTCACCAAGCCCACGGTGGAGTCAGGCTGGGATTGTTGTAAGCTGTGATTTCAGGAGGATGATGTGTTCCACTTTGCTTTTAAAGGATTGTCAGGGATGGGCGACTCCAGGCCAAGTTTAAGTATCCTTTAGAAACTTGTGAAGCCACTAATGTGACCCAGAAGGATGATGTTACTGTATCAAATAATGCCTTTTACCTCAACTTTGTGGTTGAAAAGAACCTTTCTACCCATGAGCAGTTTCACTGCAAGGTGTTTTTGGAATTGTGCATTGAGTTTTTCATGTTTCACAGAAAGAGCTGCTCCCTCTACTCCAGGACACTCAGGTCTGGTTTGTCATTTATCACAGTCTACTCATGCATGCAAAGATCTTTGGAAAGATCCCTGTGAAATATTAAAAAAGAAAAGAATTGCTTTATATTTATCTTTATCTGGGTGTCTGCAATAGAAAGTTTCTGTAACATTTGTTTTTCAGTGCAGGTTGTGCTGTGTGTCCAGGCAGTCCCCAGGAGGACAGGAAGGTGTTCTGGGGGTGCTCACGTTGTGTTTGGGGTTTGGGCTGGTGTGTAAGTGAAGGAAAAGAATCAGAGCATCCCATGGAGTGTGCTGGTCCTACAGAAAACACATCCCAGCACCTGGACGTGGTGGTAGAGCTTGTGTGGATGCTGGGCTTGCTGCTGCTTTCAGATTTCCTGGGAAGGCAGCGGGGGAGGGAACAGCTGTACCTCAACCTTCCCCAAAACCCCTTTAAACTGCTGTGTAACACACTGAAACCAGGCACTGACTTGGTCCTGTTTATCAATGCTGAAACAAGATTAGGATGGCAGTTAGGAAAAGCAAATTAAGCTTCTTGATCTTTTCCTGGGAGTTCAGAAACCCCTGCTTTTGTCTGAGGCTGGAGTAAAAACATTCAGTGCTTAACTTGGACAAGATCTCAGCAATAGTAAGCTCCAGAGTATGGCTGAATGGCTGGATGACTTAAGGAGCCTTGCATGGAATAAATAAGATTTGTTTTCTGTGGCTGTCATTAGGGTTGGCTGGAAAGGATTATCGTGGATGACTCAAAGCAGATGTTCTGCAGTGAAGTTTGCAGTGAATTAGTCTGTGTGCCAGTCAGCCCTCTCAGCACGGGAGCAGCACGGGAGGATTTGGAGTTCTGTATCAATTACTTATCAATTATTTTGAGCTGTTTGCTACAAGCTCCTAACTGGGGGTCCTGGAAGTTGTTTTTGGGGGGTACCAAGGAGTTGCAGTGTGAGCAGACAGAGGCACATAGAAATTAAAAATGGAAATTCCTGAGCCACTGACCTGGGCAGTTACAGCCCTGCTGAATTCCCTGTCCTGCTCTGCTCCGTGGCACTTCACCTGTCTGTTCTGTTCCCAGGAAGCATCTCCAGTAGCCCTTTGTGTTAATAAATTGTCATTTCTGCTGCTCTGAGCAGGGTGGTGTCCTGGCAGGGTTGGTAACATGAGCCAGTGTATGAATATTACTGGAACAGTTGGTTTAAGTGAAGGTCCTGGTGTGCAGGATGGGTGTGCTGTGTTCTCTCCATGGTGTTTTCCCATGAACAGGTGATACTTGAGGTGTTTTTTGAGAAGTCCTCTTGTTTCCATCACTGTGTCTAACTACATTATGAGAAATTTCATAATTGGTGTTATTTTAAAATAGGCAAATGTGATTTTTACTACAAGCTTCTCTTTATGGCACTTTGGATGAAACATTCTGAGAAAACTGCACAAGGGGAAGGGAGAAGTTGTTGAACGTGCTTGAACATTTTATGTATTTATTTTCAAAGAATTAAGCTTCCCTGCAGGTCAAAAAAAAAGGGAAAATGAGAGGAGTTGCTGGCAGTTGTGTGGAGTGTGAGATGTTCGTGCTCCGCTCAGCAGTTGCTCCGTGACAGCGCGTTCTCAATTGGTTACAAATGTGTGAGGAATCCAAAATGGGTGGTTTGTGTTCCAGCAGGAGCTGAGGGTGCAAGGCCACTTTCCCTGTCCTTAATTGGCACCACGTGTCCCCCAGAGCAGGGAGGGAAGTCACAGCCTGGCAGTCCTGGTGTAGATCTGGGAGGTGCTTTAGCATTTGGGGCATCCACTGGTGGGTGTTTGGGGTATTGAACAAAGGCAAAGCTGTGACTGGAAACTCCCTGAGCAGTTTCACCTTTCTGTAGGTGTGTGTGCACATGAACGTATCAGCTTTCCCCATCTTGACCTTCTGATAGGCCAGTGACCCTTTTTTTGCTATCAGTTCTTCATTTAGATAATGAATATTTGGGGATTACCAGTAACTGCAAAAATAATTGTACCAGTTAATGGTGTGCGTGCAACAGAGCCTTTTTCACCCTGGTAATTCATAGTCTAAAATATGTGTTGGGAAGGAGAGTATCGTGTTTTGCAGGTTTAAAAATATTTGTCTGGAAACTCCCAGAACGGAGTTTTAACTGAGCTAAGGGCTCTGCTTCTAAAAACTGAAGAAAACAACCCTGATGTTGTGTATTGCTTAAACTGTGGTGCTCAACTGTCCTTCCTGAGCACCGAGGGCAGGGCAAAGGTCAAAACATGGAAGAAAGGTCAGTGCACTGAAGTGAAATAATAAGAACTAAAACATGTCAGAATAGGTGCTCTTGCTGCTCTGAAGGTTAAGCGCAGATTTACCAGGCC
The DNA here is from genome assembly GCA_013400315.1 of Bombycilla garrulus. Lineage (NCBI taxonomy): Eukaryota > Metazoa > Chordata > Aves > Passeriformes > Bombycillidae > Bombycilla > Bombycilla garrulus. The sequence continues at coordinate 792,969 of VXBU01008269.1, forward strand.
TGACCTCATGGCAGGGCTTTGAATACACGCAGGGTGAAGAAAGAACCAGGACAAATTAATTCATCTTTGGCCTGGAGTTGGTTTTGCATCCTACAGGAGTTAGAATCATTCAGACCTGCATGGACTTTAAACATAAGTTTAAAAAAGTGTATCAAAAAATCAGGACAAGTGTTTTATCACTGGCAGCGTTACCCAGCACTAAACAGTCCTGCAGGGATGGACAAAACAAGGTCTGAGCACAAGGATCTCTGAAGGGAAGACACTTCAGCTCCTGGTGCTCCTGTGGTATCTCAGTGGAGAGGTAGAAGTGGTTTGGAAAAGCCAATTCTTACACAAGTCAGTGTTTTTAAGAGGAGGGGTCGTGCAGGGAGTGTGGTGGGAGGGCAGAGCTGCCTGGGGATGATGGTGATGCTCCTGATGAGGTTTTAGGATGATGCAGGATCCCTGCAGAGGTTCTTGCTGAGAGATTTTTCTCACATGCACTTCACATCCAGTTGAGTCACAAATGCAGTTAAGCAATAAATGAGACTGTGATTCAAGTTTTCCTCTGCCTATCTTTTAAATCTATCTCCAAAGGTGAATTAGAAATTCCAGGTTTCAATGCTCTTACCATCAGGTAATGGAAACAAGGATCTCTCTGTAGCATCACAAACTCGTTTGGGTTGGAAAAGCTCTCTAAGATTAATGAGTCCAACCCAGCACTGCCATGTTTAGCCCTAAACCAAACCCCTGAAACGTGCATTGTGTGGTTTGTCATGGAAACCATTAAAATCACCCGTGTGCTGAGGATGTGCAGGATGTACAGCTGTGCTGGGGGTGCAGGGCAGCCCATCAGAGAACCTGATCCTCGGTTTTTGAGTGGATGGGGATTTGTGCAGCTCCTCCTCCCGAGGTGCAGCCCCAGGAAGAGGTGCTGGAGTGTCTGGAGGAGCTGAGGCCAGGGCTGATGGTCTGGGGACACCTGCTGGGCACAGCCCCAGCCCGAGGAGGGACTCCTGTGTGCAGTGCAGGAACTGAAACTGGGAATGAAAGTGCAGAGCAATGTCTCGGGTCAATGTGCAGTGAGGCCTGAAGGATTAAACTCCACATTTCCCATTGCAGGCTGCTGCTCCTGCTCCACTTGGCACTTGTTTCCCGTTAGGCTGTGCACAGTTAATTGACATTTGCAGAGGGGTCTCAGAACTTTGTTACTCAGTCACAGCAGTTTTATTGCCACTGTTTCCTTGAGTTTTACATAAGAGTGTGTTTGTTACAGCTCCTGCAGTTTCCAACTAGGTCAGTAAAAGTGTCCTTGTCCCTATTCCTTGAACAATCAGCTCCCAAAAGCCAGACAGTCTGATAGCAGTTTGTGATTAATGCTTCCAGCAATTATAAAGTGGAAGGTCTGAAATTACATTTGTTAACTAAGACCAGTACATGAAACGTGAAGTGACTTTGTGTTCCTTGTTGCAGATCCATAACATGGTGGCAGTGCTGGAAGTGATCTCCAGCCTGGAGAAATATCCCATTACCAAAGAGGCACTTGAGGTATGTCACCCTCTGAACATGATTTTTTTAATGTGTATAAAAGGACTTTTTCCTGCCTTTCTAATTTCCATCGGAGCTTTTCTGGAAACAATAGACGGATTGCAAAGGATTGACAATTAAGATATTATTTTGTCCCTCTCGTGCTGCTTCCGACATCTCGCTGAACACAGGGATCCTTTCTGGGCCCAGATCAGTATTCTGGGCAGCACAGTTCCTGTTTGTGCAGGGCACTACATTAATCATCACTCGCCACTGATTAATTGTGCTGCACTCAGCAATATCACCCTGCAGTTCCGGTCACCTTTGCAGACGTTTGGTGACCAAGCACCCACAGTCTGAAAGAGGAGTGGAGTTGCTCTGGGTCTGTAAAATTAATCTTAAGTTCAGTCAAGCAGGTTTCAAGGCCTGATATTTGTGGTGAGGGCAGGTGTACGGAGAGCGGAACTCTCACTGGCCACTGGTGGGAAGAGTCCAAAGAAGTTTTATGGCTGAATTATGTATTTCTTTTTCACTCTTTGCATTGAAATTAGCGGTGTTCTTGCTTTTAACTGTTGCTTAATTACAACTCCACCTGTATTTCAACATATCTATCACAACAGGTTGCATATTTCTCTCACAGTCTGGCCTGTGTTCTCCTTTGAAGTGCTTTTCTTAGGAAATCTGACTTGTGGAACAGTTCTTTGTTTTCAAATGTGCTTTGGGAACAATCAAACACTTCCTTCCGCTCATGAAAGCACCTTGCGAATGCTTGTTTAAATGGCTTTTTCATACATTTCCACCAGGCTGGGGAGTGAAGGGAGAGGAGAGAGGTGGAGGAAAAAGGTAGGACACAGCTCACACCTGGCAGTCAGGTTTGTCAAATGGAGATTTTTTATTTTTAACGAGTTACTGTAACAGGCAAAGATCCTGGAATTCTTTTCTCTTGGCTCTCTCTGCAGATCTTATACTTCCCCTGTGATAAACACACCTTTGGGTGCTGCATTTCCCCTCAAATCTGAACCTGCACCCTTATTCTTGTGGTTCTTTCTCATGAAAGAATTCCTCTCTGATGTTTTCCCAGCTCTCCTGCTTTTACCAGGGAATAAAGACAGCGTGACTTGAAACCTACAGTCAGTTTCACATTGCGTGGTAGAGCACTGGACTAATCCTTTCCAAAAAGATTAATTCAACACTTAAATCTTTAGTGTTTTTAACCAGGTGTTTCTCAGGGGTGAGCATTACAAAGCAAGAAACGCTCCTTCAGAATTTTGCTTGGAATGCTATAAGGTTGGTAAAACACCTTGTCTGTCTTTGTAGGAAACCAGACTCGGGAGGCTTATCAATGAGGTGAGGAAGAAGACGTCCAATGAGGAACTTGCCAAACGTGCCAAGAAGTTGTTGCGGAATTGGCAGAAGTTGATCGAGCCCGTAACCCAGAACGAGCCAGTGCCAAGGGGGCTGCCCAACCCGCCGGGATCAGCCAATGGAGGAGCTCACAACTGCAAACCAGACTCACAACTTCCTGCTGTGCCCGGCGCCAAGCCCATCAGCGAACTGAAAAGCAGGAATGATATCCAGAAACTCAGTTCTCCAAAAGCAGAGAAACTGGGAAATAGGAAAAGGAAAGGTGATCACAGGGACGGGCATCAGGGCCCTCCTCCCCCAAAGGTCTCCAAAGCTAGTCATGAAGTATTACAAAACTCTTCACCCCCTCCAACCAATGGAATTGGAGGTAGTCCTGAAAATTTTCCTAGTCCTGTAGACATAAACCTACACGCAGGGCCTGAAAGCAGCAGGACAGATCTCAGTGAAAACGATAAACACAATAAGATCCCAGTAAATGCTGTAAAACCTCACACCAGTTCTCCAGGACTTGTAAAACCTTCAAGCACTTCCTCGTTACTAAAGACTGCAGTGCTTCAGCAGCATGATAAATCAGAAGAAGCCACGGGCCCCCACCAGCCCAAGAGCCCACGCTGCTCCTCCTTTAGCCCCAGGAACGTTAGGCATGACGCTTTTGCTCGGCAGCACACCACGTACTCACCAAAGGATTCGATGCCCAGTCCATCTCAAAGGTCTCAGCTCGCGGACGCCGCACAGGTGCCATCACCACCACCATCCCTGATGCAACCATCCACACCTCCCCTGCCAGCCAAGAGACTGGAGTTCCCTCCTCAGGTGGCCCCCGAGGCGGCGCAGCACTGGCAGGAGCAGCAGGGAGCCCCTGAGGGCCAGCACAGGCACACAGCAGGGACACTTCAGCAGCACACGGCTCCTGGCTGCAAAGCCCACGCCGGGGAATCACACATGGGCTTCCCACAGGACGCTTCCAGGATGGACAGTGATGATGCTGCTTCAGGGTCCGATAGCAAAAAGAAGAAAAGGTACCGACCCAGAGACTATACAGTCAACTTGGATGGGCACGTGACAGAAGGGGGTGTGAAACCTGTCAGGTTAAAAGAGAGAAAACTCACTTTTGATCCCATGACAGGACAGATAAAACCCTTAACACCGAAAGATCCTTTGCAGGTAGAAATCCCTGCACTTACTGAACAGCACAGGACAGAAACGGAAAAGCAGGAGCAAAAACCCAACCTGCAAAGCCCCTTTGAACAAACGAACTGGAAAGAGTTGTCCAGAAATGAAATCATTCAGTCATATTTAAACAGACAGAGTAGCTTGCTGTCTTCATCAGGAGTACAGACTCCAGGAGCTCACTACTTCATGTCTGAGTATTTAAAGCAGGAGGAAAGCACTAGAAAAGAGGCTAGAAAGACTCACGTTCTAGCTCCTAACAGCAAACCTACAGACTTGCCTGGGGTCACCAGAGAGGTCACAGGCGATGACCTCGACAGAATACGTGACCACAACTGGCCAGGCGTGAACGGTTGTTATGACACACAGGGTAACTGGTATGATTGGACACAGTGCATATCCTTAGATCCACACGGGGATGATGGGAGATTGAACATCCTGCCTTACGTCTGCCTAGACTGAGAGCAGTTCTGCTAGCCACGCTTTTTACACCTGCAGTTAGCAGAGCTGGCAGACACGATGCCACTTCCAGCTGGAGAGAGCCTCCTGTCCTGGACAAACAGGCCCCACGAGCAGAGGGGGGGAGGGAGCTGGGCTTTTCCAGCTCGTTCCTTTAAATTCTCCTTTTGTGAAATGCTGCTACCAGTTTACTAACAATTGCAAAGGAAGGCATACGAAGGTTGATCAGTTGAGTTCAAAACTCTATAGCGAGCCACCTATAAAAAGTGTTAGTCCCCAAGAAGTGAAGAGGATTTCCAGCACTTTCTGAATGCCGGAATCTTATTACAGGCAGGTACAGAGAAAAATTGTGGAAGTTACCTTAACAAAATATGCATCTATTTATTTGACTTGATTTGGGTTTTTATTTGGCAGTGAGATATTCGAGAGACAATGTGCAAAAACTGTAGTTTTATTTCTATCACATCTCTGAACATGATTGCGTTATTTAAGAGTCATGTGGTACGGAGATTGGGTTTTAAACAGCAGGTGTTGCACTGCAGGCTGGGCCACCAGCTTCAGCTCAACATTCCATAGGCATCCACATATTTTAGTCTGGTTTCAGTTTAAATCCAGTCTCTGAGAAATGCTGCAAAAACTAGATGTTTAATGATATTTTTTGATCCCACCACCACCAGCCAAATATTTTTCCTCCTTTTCCCTTCCTGCAAACTTATAGGTAAAAAACAAAAAGACAAAAAAAAAAATACAAAAAGAAAAATCACCTTTTCTAGAATCTAAATGTAATGAGGGTGCTACAAGTTTGTAACTGTACTGTGAGAGGGAAAAAGGAAGCCTGTTTGTATGCTGGAAATATACTTGTTACCATTCCTTTAGATATTGTTTGCCTTATGGATATCCATCATAAACGCAATTTGCAAAAACAAAGAGCCTTAGTGAATGTACAGTAACTAGACTTCTGTGTTCCTGGGATGCAGAAGGGAGCAACTTTGCTATTTGGTCCTTTAAGTGGACACGTTGTGATATAAATGTGGAAATAAAAAAAATTTGCACAAACCAGTTTGTGAATTATTTATATACACTCCACTCGTTTCCCCCCTCCCCCTGCCCCAAGTTTGCTCAGTTCAGCCCAGCTAAGGGAGCCCTGGCACTGGGAACCCTCAGAGCAGGGAGGTGGAGCCGAATCCCTCGGAGGGATAACGGGATTGTCTTCCAAGAACCTTGGTGTGCTCTTCAGTCACACGGGGTGGATCTGTTTTTAACTCTGGAGACTGATAACCCAACTGCTGATAATGTACCTCAAGGTCTAAAGAGATCAGACTTCATCTTTTTGTCTCGGTACCTTTGTAATGTTTTATTCCTATTTGTTACAGTGCTTTCTGAAGCAGCCTGGGGTGTAGAAAGTGAAGGATTTCTATTAACTGTAATTGCTTTAATATTTGGGACTGTGTTGTTTGATGCAGTCCCCGGTGTTGGGCTTCTGTTCAGGGGGTCAGGGGAGGGGACACTATACCAAAAATATTCCTGGGTTTAGTGATGTTAACTCTGTTAACCCATCTGTGCTGGAGATGAGCCTTGGCAAGAGTAATCCTGCCTTTGAGGGTAGAGAGAAGCTTTTCCCTGGTTTTCAAAGGAGGGTGCTCCTGGCCAGGCCTGCATTGTGTTGGTTCATTCCCTGGAATACAACTGATGAAGTCTGGTTTAATTTTAAGTCATTCTTGTTCATCATTTATGATCTGACTGTTACTGAAATGTGTGGGTATCTCAGAAATAACGATGTCTGTGTGCTTCCATTTCTGAAATCTGAGGTCTGAGAGTGAAACCAGAAGTGGTTACCAAAAAATGCATCCCAAGTATATTTTCAGTTTACTTCCATTTTGTCCTCCTGCAGTTGCTGAGATTGAGCAGAGTGTGGTTTAGAGCTGGGGAAAGCTCCTGCCTTGCAGTTCAGATTTGATGGTAGAGGGTTAAGCTGCTGGTCATTTTGGAAATGCTTAAATTTTGTTTATGTAAAAAAGTACTGTGCATCTTATCTCCTGCTGCCCTTCCTCCCTCCTTCCCTGGATGGTCCCATTTAGGAACAGGGTCCATGCTCTTTGGAGGCCTTTGAATATTCCCAGATTTCAGGAAATGAAGAAGTATTACTTGATAAATTCCATCTCTTTCTCCACTGCTTCCATTTCTGATGCAATTGATGGCCCTTGACTGCACTGGGTGAGGTGATGCCCGAAGCTCATCACAGCTTCCAGATTGCACCCAAACTGCCTGTGCTGATGCTCCTCTGTCTGAGGAGGCGTCAGGAATCAGACCCAGCCCTTTCCCTGGTGGTACAAAAACTGCTGGAGAAATTCCCTCCCAATGCAAGCTTTAAATCTTGTTCCTTGCTGAGTTTGTTGCTGCTGTAAGGGGTCAACTCACTTGTGTGTCCTTCAGGGTGAGATGAGGCTTGACAATCTTTATTTCAGCATGCCAGTATAACCAGTTCTGTGAGCTCCAACAAATGTGAATAAGTTTACAAGGTGATATTTTTTTGTCAATTTTGTAAACAAGTTCAAATGAAGTTTACCATGTGCGTACCTGCTGTGTACTCTCATTTGTGCATGACTCAGTTTCTCTGCTGCTGCTTTCTCCTACCTCTCTCGCAAAATTTCTCCTTCTAATCACCTGAAGTTAAAACACTGCCATTTCTTCCTTGTCAACGGATGACATGAAATGGCTCATCAGCAAATCTTTGGGGAGTCGCCATTACCTAAAGTGCGTGTTTTAATGGGCAAATTGATGCTGCAGAAATGTCTCTTGACAGGGTGCATGGACGAACCGGGCTCTACAACCCCTCCTGCCTGCCAGGTACTCACCCATCCTTTACCCCAGCGGGCGCTACGCCTTCCTCGCGGGTTTTAAAGGTCGGGAGCGATCGTCGGGGAGCCTGCGGGCCCGTGACCTTCGCTCCGTCCCTGCCCTGCGGTGCCCAAGGGCCGGTGCTGCCGAGCCCTGGAGGCGGCTCTGCTGCCCCGGCCCTTCCCGGGCCGCGGGAACCCCTGGGGCCGCATCGGCGGCAGCGGAGCCGTGCGGGGCTGGGGTTCGTGCGGGGCTGGGGTTCGTGCGGGGCTGGGGTTTGTGCGGGGCTGGCAGCGGGGGGAGCGGGGACACCGCGGGGTCGGGGTCGGGACCGGGGCGAGCGGGGCCGGGCCGGGNCTGAGCGCCGGCGGCAACGTGGTCAACAAGCTGCTGCTCGGCGGCTTCCCGCGGCCCGTCACCGTGTCGCTCTTCCACATCCTGGGGCTGTGCGGGCTCCTGCCGCCGCTGCTCCGCGCCTGGCGCGTCCCGCCCGCCGGCCCCGCGCAGCTGCCGCCCCGCGCCTACCCCCGCTACATCCTCCCGCTCGCCTTCGGCAAGTACTTCGCCTCCGTGTCCGCGCACGTCTCGCTCTGGCGGGTGCCCGTGTCCTACGCGCACACAGGTGAGGGCCGAGGGCTGCGGGGTGCCCGGGGGGATGTCCCGGCGCCGGCCGTGCTCGTAAGGAGGTGCCCGGAGGGATGTCCTGGGGGCCGGCTTGGATTCGTGCCCGGTGGGGTGACCTGGAACCCGGTGTGTGCTCGTGCGGGCACCTGGTGCGGTGTCCCGGTGCCCACCGTGTGCTGCGGTATCCCTGCGATAGCAGAGCGGTGTCCCGGTGCCCACCGTGTGCTGCGGTGTCCCTGCGATAGCAGAGCGGTGTCCTGGTGCCCACCGTGTGCTGCGGTATCCCTGCGATAGCTCACACAGGTGCCCAGAGCCGCGTCCCCACCCCCGGTGTGCTGGCACCAGAGGCGGGGGCAGTGCCCGGTGTGCGCCCTGCGGGTGCCCAGCGCGGTGTCCCGGAGCAGATGCGGTTGGTACAAGTGTCCAGGACGGTGACAGGGAGGGAGGACCCGCGCTGGGCTGTGCTGGGCCTGGATGAGCCCCTGCTCCATCCCTGTGCTCGTTGATGGAGCTGTCCCAAGGCTCAGGTCCCCAGCGATGTTTTGTTCCTGTCCCCAGTGAAAGCCACGATGCCGATCTGGGTGGTTCTGCTGTCACGGATCATCATGAAGGAAAAGCAGACGACGAAGGTGCGGACAGGTTTGCTGAGGTTTCTTTTCTTGGCAGTGTTTGAGGGGTGCTGTGCTGGCTGGGGGCTGCAGAGCTCGGGCTTTGGGTGGATTTTGTGAGTGGAATTAGATTATGCAGATTTAAAAATCCCTTTTCCTTTTATTGTGAGTGTAAAACGCATCTAAACAATGACCAGGGTAATGCTGTCTGATGCACTGGAGTTCTCAGTGTCTGCTGCAGCGACTTAAATTTCCTTGAAGTACAGCAGTAAAGTGGTTGGTCCCTAAATCAGCAGGATGTATAAACTCGGTTGTAAATTCTTAGCAGATGCAATTTACCCGTCTGTCCCTGCTGCAGGTGTACCTGTCTCTGATCCCCATCATCACTGGTGTCCTGCTGGCCACGGTCACAGAGCTGTCCTTTGACATGTGGGGACTCATCAGTGCCCTTGCTGCTACTCTGTGCTTTTCCCTTCAGAACATCTTCTCGAAGAAGGTACCAGCTCTGCTCACGGCACTGCTCACTGGTGTCACCCTTCAGCGGGACACGGTGTCATTTCAGTTACAAAAATGTATTTTTTAGTTGGCTTTGCAGTCAGACGAGCCCAGAGGGATGGTTGTTATCTTGTGGGTGTATTTCCTGCAGCTCTTCCTACCTGTTGAAGCTGTTACACTGAGTTTATACTGAGCTCTTTCTTTAATCCTCGACATGGATTTTTTTTTTTTTCTGATGGCAGTAACTAGTGCTTAAATTCAACAGTTCATTGAAAGCTTTTAATTTATCTTATTATGTCAAATCATTCCTGTGTGCTGAACAAGACACTGTCAACACTGAAACCACAGAAACAAAATTTAAGTGTGTGGTTTGGCTCTATTTAGTTACAAAATGGTTTCTGTTTCGTAGAGCTTTTAATATTAATTTTAATATCTCGTTACTAAGAGCCACCACTCAAAAAAACATGTTTTTTCAAGGAGATACCAGTTTTTCTTTGCTCACCCTAACAGGAAATTAATACTGTAAGAGTATTTACTTATTTTCCTGACTTACCTGTCCCCTAAAGCAGTTTCTATTTCCTGACTGCTGTTCAATAATGGCTCTTGTCAGGTGTTGAGAGATTCCCGAATTCATCATCTTCGGTTGCTGAACATCCTGGGCTGCCACGCTGTGTTCTTCATGATCCCAACGTGGGTGCTGGTGGATCTTTCTTCCTTCTTGGTAGAGAACGACTTGGTAAGTGCTGTATTTGGAGAACTGTTTTCTATTATGAAAGAAAAGAAAAAAAACAAAACAACAAAAACCGAACTCCAGTACCCAATCAGAAAAATGCACTGAAGTGTTTCAGTTAGTTCTTGTCAGTGTGGAAGGAGGAATTGTGAAACTCCTGCAAATTGTTTCACACGAGTTAACAAAGTGTTTATTGTGAGAATTCCTGTCAGGGTGGGGAGAGGCAGTTTATGGGACAGCAGAAATTTCAGGAGTTGGGAGCTGGGACAGGAACAAATGTTCCCGGAGTGTGTGGGGAATGTCCTGCTTTGGTTTCTCTGAGCTGGGAGTTGCATAAAGCAAGTGCTTGGGGGCCTCTTTAGAGCTCAGGACAGACACTCCTCCCTCCAAAGGCAGGTAAGAGGTGCCTCAGGCTGTGTTTGTGTTGTTACCTGAAACCCGAGATAATTTTTTTCTCCTGCTGTTTGCTTTGCCACAGAGCTCGATGTCCCATTGGTCCTGGACCTTGATGCTGCTCATAATCAGCGGGTTCTGTAACTTTGCCCAGAACGTCATTGCCTTCAGTATCCTCAACCTGATCAGCCCCCTCAGTTACTCCGTGGCCAACGCCACCAAGAGGATCATGGTGATCACCGTGTCCCTGATCATGCTGCGCAACCCCGTCACCAGCACCAACGTCCTGGGCATGATGACAGCCATCCTCGGGGTCTTCTTGTACAACAAGGTGGGGCAGTTCCTGTTTGTTCCTCCAGGAAACACAGCTGAAGCAGTCCAGTAGCTTTGAATTGTTGTTTGTACAAGTTAAGAGCTGCTTGAGCGAAAGCAGACAACACAGAGGGCACGAGGCTCCGTTGCAGAGGAGGGATGAGCAGGGCCCAGGTGAAGGACTTGGGTCACACCCACTGCTGGGCCTCTCACAAAACTAAATTTTGATCTTAAGCTTTTCTTGAAAGGGGAAGATAGGGAAGTAACTCAGAATCTCTTGAGCAAAAGATCAGCTTGTTTGTTTGGCATGTGAGAGGAGTGAGGTTTTCATTAGAAGCCGTTGATATTTTAAGACTCTAACAAGTGATGTGACTGTAGAAGTGTCACTGCTTTTATCTGAGTATGTGAATATGTCTAGCTGATATCTTAGGTGATATTTAAGAAAATCTACCTTCACTGAAGGCTTGTCAGGCTTTGAGAGGGTTTGGAGTCCCCATTCCTGGAGGTGCCCAAGGAAGGCCTGGATGTGGCACTCAGTGCTCTGGGCTGGGAACAAGGTGGGGATCAGGCACAGCTTGGACTTGATGATCTCAGGTTTTCCCAGCCTAAATGATTCTCTTATGATTCTGATTCTGATGTGAGGTGATGATTTGGCTCCTTTCTGGACAATAAAGAATTTAAGTGCAAAATCAAGCTGATCTTATTCTTTTGGCTGCTGGGGTGGTAGTGACATGAACAGCCTTCCACCAAAGAGTCCAAAAGAGGAAATGGTCCTTCTGAAACTTCAGAAGGTTAAAACTTCAGGTTAAAAATGCTGCTGCTGTGTGTGAGCAGAACTTCTTGCCTTGACTGGAGTTCATTCTGTTGGTGCTAGCTGAGAACTTGGGCTTTTGGTAGAAAATCTAAATAAATCTGTCCCTAACCTGGGTGAACAAGAACAAAAACTTCCTTTCTTCCTCTCCCAGACAAAATACGACGCAAACCAGGAGGCAAAGAAGCAGCAGCTGCTCCCAGTCACCACTGGAGACCTGGTGAACCTGGAACGGCTCCGGAACGTTCCCGAGAAGTCCCAGAATGGACTCGCAGCCTTTGCCCAGCACGGAGATTTTCAGTACGGCCGCAGCAATGTCCTCACAGACCACTTCCAGTACAGCAGGCAGAACTATCCAACATCCTACAACCTCAACCGCTTTGACATTTAGGATCCTGACTGGCAGGTACAGACTGTGATATCAAAGTGTCCCCAGCATTATCAGAAAACTTTTAGTACATCCGTGAAGGTCACAAAGCCATTGAAGTGTGCAGGTTTGGCAGCGGGGCAGGTGCTTGTGAGGGGAGTGGTGCAGGACCTGCAGAGCTTTAATCCTGGAACAGCCAGACCTGGCACTGGAACCAAACCCACAGAGCAGATTCTGGTGAGGTGCACGTGTCACTGCTGAGTGGAACATCTGTCACTGCCCCTCTCAGAGTCTGCCAGCTCGTTGTTCTCTTGGCAGCTGAATTCTGGCCAGTATCTTCTTTCCGTGCTGGTAATGTCACCTTTAACTTGTTCTCTAGTAACGGTTCAATGATACTTTTAATGGAGCTTTCAGAAAGAAGTGAAAGCAGGGGGTACTTGTGCTTATCAGGATTTGTCTGAGGAGGATTGACTGAGGTCAGGTAAACTCGAGTTCATCTCCAGCATCTGTGGAGCTTCTTGTGGATATTCACAATTCTCGTGCCTCTGCCTTCAGTCCTGGATGACAAACCAGAAGTGTTTCTGGAGGAGCAGGCAGTGGAAGGATTGATCTCTCCCAGAACTGCTTCAGGCACAGAAAAACACAGTTCTCCAAATCACTGGTCATGGCAGAGAACAGCCAAACCCAACTTAAAATCATCATTGTTTTCTGAATCATGTAGTCCTGTAACTCCAGACATTGCTATCCCTTAGCCGTGCAGGAAACTCCTTCACAAATAAAAGTGTTTGGAATAATATGATTTTATTTTTTTACTTGCTTCACACCTGTTCTTTCAAAACTGTTTTGTTGCTTTAGAAATTGAAAGGTCAAAGGTGTTTTGTTCTCACTTTTATGCATAAGTTATTCTCTCTTATATGATTCGTATATTTTGAATGCATTATTCTGAGCAATCGTCATTATTAATTGTTTCTTAAGTTTTTTTAGCCCCTAATTGTTTGGGATTTTTTAAAATTTCTTAATTACTGCTATTGGAGTAGCTGTGTGGATTTAGCCTGACTTCCACTTCCTGCTGAAAGAAGTTAAATTTTGTATCCTGTGCTGTTCCTGCAACTCCCCTGGCTCGAATAGGAAATGAAAGAAAAAATGAATCAGTAGTAAATAGATAATTTATGTTTGAGAACTGATTCAGTATAAATTCTAGGCAAGGTGATTGTGTGTGTCAGGTACTGCTTTTGTGCATGGAAGGGATGAAACTTGGCTTTCATTCCTGTGAATGAAACTCCTTGGAATGAAGTGAAACCCATCTTGGAACTTAGGTTTCACTGAATCAGATTTTTCTGTCCTTGCTTTAGCAGAAGATTTTAGGGGCCTTCTTTCCTTCCCAGACTGTTGTACAGTGAGACTTTGATAGCATAACTTTTATGCTTTTAACCAGAGAGGTACCAGACACCAGTGACAAAATTCAGGCTGTGGCACAGAACACTCCTCTTATTTATTGCTCTACAAATGACCATTTCCATGATGTGAGATGATGATTTGGCTCCTTTCTGGACAATAAAGAATTTATTTTTAAGTGCAAAATCAAGCTGATCTTATTCTTTTGGCTGCTGGGGTGGTAGTGACATGAACAGCCTTCCTCCAGAGAGTCCAAAAGAGGAAATGGTCCTTCTGAAACTTCAGAGATGGGTTTAAACTTCAAGTTAAAAATGCTGCTGCTGTGTGAGCAGAACTTCTTGCCTTGACTGGAGTTCAGTCTGTTGGTGCTAGCTGAGAACTTGAGCTTTTGTTAGAAAATCTAAATAAATCTGTCCCTAACCTGGGTGAACAAGGTCATGAGGAAATCTTTCCTTCAGATGAAATTTTTTTTGCCTATTCCAGTATTAATGTATGTGTAATTGTTTCTTTTTAATATAGGGAAAGTGCCAAATGTGTATTTCCCAACATTTCAATGCTTTTACCTACAAGTAAGAAGGATTTGGTGGACTCTAGATTTGGATTAGGTGCTGACTCTGCAAGAGATTGATTTGAGGATGAGATTCAGGCTGAGATTTCAAGAGGGGCTGAATTTCTCCAGCTGCTTTCAAAGGGAGCTGGCTGTGACCTGTTAAATTCCTGCAAATGCTGAATTGTGGTCTTTGTGCCTCAGTTTCCCTTTTGGAAAGTGGAGATGATTCTTCTCTACATCACAGGCGATAAAATACCAGAAAAAAGTGGCAGTGGGGCCCCCAGAGATGTCCAGGCATACACTGAGTTCATCTGCTCATCCTGTGCTGTGTCTGCTGTGCCCTGTTCCTACAACCTCAGCTGCTAAAGGGAGTAAATGAAAACCAGATCAGAGGCTTTGTTAAATATGTTCAGATTTGTTTCCTTTTAAAGAACCTTTTCTGGCAAGTGTTTTCAGAGTAATCTTGCCCTGTGCATTTACCACGGCAGGTTTTAAGCTCAGCTTTTTCTGTAGTCTTGGCAGCAGGTGAGGGTTTCCTGTTCAGAGCTGTCCCAAATTCCAGTCTGGGCCCGTGGCCTCACTCGTGTCTGTGCAGCAAAACTCCTGGTCCAGAATGAGGATATCCCATGGAGATAATGGGTCCATTTAGGGCCCAGGGAGTGATTCTCTTCCCTGGAGAGTTGCTGCTCCTCCAGCCCAGGTCTGTGGGCAGCAGGGATGGCTGGGTGTGTACAAGCTGTAATTAAACAGTCGGTTACACTGCTGCTTTTGCTGGATCCCAAATCCCAGTCCTTAAGCAATATTGCCCACATTCAGGGAAAGGAACTCCCTGACACTGCTGGAATAAACATTTTAATCTTGGAGCTCTGCAAGGTTTTTTGTTTGGCCAAGTGAGAGGTTTGTTTTGAGCTGGTTTGTAAATGAGTGGCGTGTTTGACTCTGTACACAGATCTGTGGAAAGTACGGAAACGCTGGAATAAAGAGGGCAAAGTCCACACCGTGGCATACAATGACCCTGTCATTAAATCAAAGCCAAGGTTTGGGTTTATTTGGGTTTTGATTTGGGTTTATTCCTCACAGGGAGTGTCATAATGGCCGCTGGTGAGGAGTTGGGTGGGTGTTCTGCTGTGGGTGATGCCTCACACAGGAATCAACCAGGGTTAGAACACAGGCACTGCACTCCCTTGATATATTTTGATTTCCACTACACATTTTTTACACATAAATACATCACAACACTGAAAAAAATTCTTCCCCAAGCAGTCCTGGCTAGTTGTGGAAATAAGAAAACCAATCTCTCCCCACTCCACGTGGGTGTTCTGTTGGTAATTCCAAGGAGTGTTTGGTGCTCTTTCAAGAGGGCCTAAAAATATTCCCCCTGCAGGTTCAGTTTTAGTACCCAGTGGTGGTAAGAGTATCTTTATCATCTGGTAAAATGCTTCTTAAGCGTTTGTGGTTTTAAAATAACTGAATGCTAAATAAAATTGAGGTAAGACTTAGGCTTTGTGAGTGCACAGTGATTTGTAAAAACAGTCTTGGTAATTTGGGGTCAACTCATGATGATTTCCAAAGCTCAGTTTTCCTTTCTAATCTGTGTTCAAACACATTTTTTTCTGATGCAGCATTTTGCAGCAGAAGGAACTTCTGCCATGTAGCTCTTTGTGAAACAGGTGCAATATAAATAAAGGGAAAAATTTGTTTTTCCAAGGCTTAAATTCCTGGGTCATGCTGTGAGCTGTTAAAAATAATTCTGAAATCTCTTTGTGATGATGTTTCAGGACAGTGAAACAAATTTGTTAACCCTGAAGTGACAGGTGAGACACTCACAGTGCATAGATATCCAAGGGGCACCCAGCTTTTTTTTTTGTTGTTGCTTTTTTTCATGTTAGACCTCTATAAATGGATGGGCATGTGGGTGAGTTTCCCAAAAAACACAAACCAACCCCACACTCCTTCCTGTGGGGAATCCTGCCCTTCAGTAAATGAACATTTTTGTGTTGTTTTCCCGTTGAACTGTTGTCCTGTGAAGTTCTGGATGTCACCTGGGTCCCTGTGAATCCTGCTGGGATCCCCTGTGGAACAACCCCACTGGTGCCTTCCAGCTCTGGGACTCCTTCCTGACTTAGACCAGGAGTTCAGATGGGTTTTGGTGGGCACCTCTGTCCCTTGTCACCACCCCTGGTTTGGGATCTTCGCCTGTGCCACTGCAATCATCCCAGGTTCGCACAGGGACTCTGCAGGAGCTCCTTTCTCATCTCCAGCTCCACTTCTATTTGTCAGGGACAGCAGTGAGTTGCCAGTGTCACTGCCAGGGACAGCAGTGAGTCCCCAATGTCACTGTGCTGGAGACACTGGTGAATCCCCAATATCAATGCACTGGGGACAGCAGCGAGTCCCTGATATCACTGCCAGGGAGAGCAGTGAGTCGCCGCTGTCGCTGTGCTGGGGACACTGGTGAATCCGTGATGTCGCTGTGCCGGGTGACACTGGTGAATCCCTGATGTCGCGGTGTCGGGTGACACCACCGAGTCCCCGCTGTCGCTGTGCTGGGGACACTGGTGAATCCCCGCTGTCGCTGTGCCGGGTGACACTGGTGAATCCCCGCTGTCGCTGTGTCGGGTGACACCGCCGAGTCGCCGCTGTCGCTGTGCCCGTTCCTGCCCTGCAGTACCAGCCGTACCCACGAGGGGCACCAACGAGCCCTCAGGACGCTGCAGTTCCTCCCCCTCTCCGCCAGGCGGCGGCAGCAGCGATTTAAACCCATCCAAAACAGCTCTGTTTGTTAGAAACAGGAAAAAATAAACACAGAATCCTCTATTTCCTTCTTATAGAAGCTGTTTTCTTACATTTTCGAGGCCTTTAACTTGTATATATATACAAAATTTACAGTTGTATGTTCAAGACCTATATATATCCATATATATCCACATTCAGACTTCCTTACCTTCTAAAGTTCTGTATATAATACAGTAAATGAAGAAGGTTATTTCCAAATAACCCTCAGTTATTATATAACTTAATATTATTTTTCAGTATGTGTAAGAATAAGAAGTTTTAAAGGAAGGAATTAAAACATAGGGACAGGAAGGCAGATGTGGATGGAAGAAAGATGGGCCATAGGGAAGAGGAGGAGAAATTAAAGTTTGTGATTGAGGGGCTCCCCCACTGTGACATCATCCCAAAGCTGTGAGCACGGCCCCAGGAGACACCTGCTCTTGGTCTCCCCTGCACCCTCCTTCCCCTCAGCAGCCCCTCTCTGCCCCAGAGGATGTGGGGCACTTTCCGCCCCTCCTGTGGCCCCCAGGTGGTTGTGGGGCTGCTGAGGGGGGAGAAGATGTGTCTTCTGACCCTGGAGTATTTTAATGTTTGGCTTTTAGGTTTTCATGTTGGAGATGCAAAGCAAGGAGCAGAGCAGGGTATCAGCATCAGAGGGAGGTGAACAAGGGGAGCACTGACCCCTGGACTAGTAGCGATCCTGCTTTTCAGGCCTCCTTCCTTCTTCCTCCTCCTTCTACTCCCATAGTGACAGAAAACTAAAATGGAAATGTACAAAGAATATTTAAACTTAATTGCACAAAGGAAATAATCAAAGACAGGCAGAGCCTGCCAGGCCCCTTCACATCCACAATGTCACAGATCTATCACTTCTCTTCCAACCTCACAGTGATGAAAGCAGATTGTCTCTTTAATGACTTTTAAACCTCTCAAGAGATTGCCAAAAACTCCAGAAACAAGAAAATAGTAGCCATAAACAGATTTTATTATTTTTGAAAAATGGAATGTTTCACTTACAGAAACTTAAAAGTGATGTTTGACCAACACCATGTTCATTACAAACTGAAAAAAAAAACCAACCAAAAAACAAACCAAACCAAAACCAACAAACCCCAAACCAAGTTGACACAGTATTTGGCTACGGTGCAGCAGCAGTCTTACTTTTAGAATCACAAACTGAAGGTGACTCTGGTTAATAAAACTCACCACCACCGTGAGGTGGCATTAAAAAAAAACCAAAACACACCAATGTGGGGCGTGAGCCGTCAGTAGCGGCGGCTGAAGCGCGACTCGCTCAGCCTGTTTGTCCTCTCGGGGCCTGCAAACACAGCTGGGATGGCAGCACTGCCCTGCAGCACCTGGCTCCCGGCCGGGGTGAAGCCTCCACGCCTGCAAACAAAGCCAGAGCACATTGGACACACAGCCTGCTGCACCCAGAACATCAGAATCGTTCCTCGCCCCTTCCTCCACAGCCTGCTGCAGCTGCTCCACTCAGAATATCAGAATCGCTCCCTGCTTCCTCCAAACCCAGAATATCAGAATTGCTCCTTGCTTCCTCCAAACCCAGAATATCAGAAT
>VXBU01008269.1:811508-894715 GCA_013400315.1 Bombycilla garrulus
TCCCCGCTTCCTCATAACCCAGCACATCAGAATCGCTCCTCCCCACTTCCTCACACTCGAGTAGTTCCTCTTTGGTGATCCCTGTAACTCGCTGCTTCCTTCTGTTTCTTTTCTACTTGCTTTTTCTAAACTTTTAGTTTTGGACATGGTCCAGGCAAGCTCATACTCTGAAAGATGTATCTTTAATTTGTTGGGGTTTTTCTTCCCCTTTGCCAATCCAGGCTATATTGAGAAGCTGGAGGTATGTTTCTTTCATTTATTTGCGTTATTTTTTTTCCCCATGCCAACCCAGGAGGTATTTTTCACAATTTCTTCTTTTATATAGATCAAGTTATTATAAAAAGATTATAAGCATTGTGACAGAGTTCCTTACCCTGACGTCCCTCCTCGAGTCATCCCATGGCCTGGTCCTGACTGACCAGGCATGCTTCTATCACCACCTAATTCAAAAAGAGAAAAAAAGGGAAAAAAAAAAAAAAAAAGGAAAAATACAGGCTTTTGTGTTTCCCTAATAAAAATGTCACCTTGTTCCCAGAATTTAATTTGCTTTCTCAGTGATTTAACTACCACTAGAAGGTTCAGCAGCAGTAATTCACAGAAAAAAACCACAATCACACTGGTAAGCAGCAAGTGTACCTTGCCATCTCTCATGATCCCGTCCCATCACTCCTCCATCCACATTTCCCTGCCATGTACGATCTTGATGCCCCTCTAACTTTCGACCATGATCTCCCCAGTCACGTCCATCTCTTAAAAAAATAAAAGAACATCTTCTAGGTACGTCCCCTACCCACTGAGCAGCACAGGGTAAAGCCAAACACCATACCCCATGCCAAAGTGTGTTAAATGGTTAATCAAGCTGTAGCTGTAGCCACCCAATCACTGCAGTCAGAGCTGGTCAAAGAGAAACAATGAGAGACACTTGCTGAACAGCATCCTCCACACAATAAAGCTTGGCTTTTTTGATCCAGAGACATCGTGGATATTGCAACGGACTGAAATACTCAGGCATGGATCAATTCCTTGGCTGCCACTCCTCTGTCTGAAAATTATGCAGCTGGAATGTGCCCAGCTTGATTAACTGGTTTAAAGAGAAACCACCAGGATTCCAGGTGAGTCCAAGTTCTCTACCCCCACCACTGCGGAGACTTCTCACTCAATCTCCTTTAAAACCTGACCACTGGCCATGAAAGAGACTTGTGCAGGCCTTACTGGGGCACGTGTAAATCTCATCTGGAGACATGGAAGTTATTTACAGGAGAACCACAGCCAGGAGCCGAGCTAACTGAGCAGCTCTTTACTCACTACAGAGCTTCCCTCTCCCGAGGCACATGGGAGCAAATCCCTGCTCCTCCAGATGCCCAACGACCTGGAGACAGGATTCCCACTTGTCAAGCTGCTTCTGCTGTCACCCTTGGAAAGTTCACTGAGGAGATGTTAAGAGCCCCCAGTGAGGTCCCAGATCAGGCAGGCACTAACCGGGTTTGTGGGGGGATCCCTCTTCCCTCACTCATCCTCCTGTCGGAGCCGTAGCCGCCCCAGCTGTCCCGCGAGTGCCGCTCGGGGCCCCCGTGCCGCTCGTCTGGGTAGTGCTGAAAGGCAAACAGAACACGTTCATGCTAAAACCAACACCGGTTTGCTTCCAGGATTGCAAAAATTTGGCTTTTTGCACGTTGTTTTTCTATGAGCTGTCAGAAAAAACTGTAGCTGTCTCATTTTTTAGAGGTTCCATTGTTGGGCACGGTTCACTCCAGGCATTTGTTTTGTTTGTTGACATTGATTCCATGATGTTCACTGGTGGGAGAAACCTTTTTTGTTTTTTAAGGCTTACATTCTTGGCTTCAGATTTTTATTCTTTACACAGAGTATCTGCCTACTTCCTACCTCTCTTCAGAAAGGAAAGGTTTTCAATACCATTGTGGCATTGATTTTCACAGCTGTCCTTTTACAGCCTTGTTTCATTATGGCACCAGTTGTTTTATTTAGATAAATTTGAGACAAGGCAGCCAGCCACGTACAGCAGCTCACACTTAACACCTAAAATAGTCCACCAAAAAGCTTTTACTGCCAGGTACCAGCCTGAAAAGATGCTCCCATCACTCAGAGGTTTCCCCTTGCCTGTATCTGAGGCTACCACCCCAGCAAGCAGGTAACCTAATAATTTACTTTATCCTCATTAGCATACAAAATTAGTTCTGCTTGAACATCTCAGCTGAAGTGACTGTGTTTGTGCTGTGTGCACACTGTGTCCTTTCTGCTTTGTGGTCAGCTTATTTTGGTTTTTAACTAAAGCAGTAATTTGGTTGTAACGCACCTGCCCATCTCGATCTGGAATTCCCCTTGCACAGTCTCTCCTGCAACAAAAAAGAAAAGTTTCAGTTGAATCAACACAGTAATTATAATTCCAGTGTCTGCATGAAATAACACATCATCTTCATTAGGCTGTAAACTTGGATGCTGATGTTCAGTGGCAAGGTAACTCAAAAGAGTTCTTGCTTCATAATATAAAAGGAGATCAAAGTAACATCTGTCACTGTAATATGGGTAAAAAAGGCACCAGTGAGGACAGCCAGGGACTCAGTGATACCAAGGGATAATCCTGAGTGAACCTACCAGTGTCAGAATTGAGTTACAAGCAAAAGCAAACAGTGCAGTTTTCACCAGAGATCCTTTGAGAGCAAACAGAAGTCTCAATGGCACCATGCAGAAAACATTTTTCCATTCTGTGGCGCTAAAAACCTGCATTAGCCAGGCTGCAAATATGAACAGGGGGAAAGTTTTAAAGCAAAAGGAAATGGCCAGATCTTAGGGGTTCATAAAGCAGACTTCCATACACCTTGAGAGAAGCACGGCAGACTACATCAGGACTTGGTTTATAATCTTTACGCAGCCTTTTTCTGGTAAGACCCTAACCCACAGAAACAAAGGGTGAAATTACATGAGAAATGCACAAGAGTGAGTTCTTAAACTCTTCTGACACCATTCAAGCCACAAAAAGACACCAAATTTCCCTGAAGGCATAGGAAGAAGAGGCAGTGCCTCGCAGACCTGTCCAGGCAGTGGTCCTGGTAGCGGCCGCGCTCGCGGTGGTCGAAGTCGTGGAAGCGATCCTGGCGGCCGAAGTCCGAGTGGTAGCGCTCGTCCAGCGCCAGGCGCTTCGCCTCGGGCCAGTAGGGGTCATCTCGCCTGCACAGGGCCACCCTGTCAGCAGCAATCCCAGCAATCCCTCCTCCCTTCCCTGCTCTCTCAAACCTCACCCAACCCAATGGTTAAAAATCTATGGGTGTGTCAAGCGGGAATTGCATTTCGGTTTCAGAGAAAATTTGGTTTAGCAAAACCAGCTTAATTTCAGCACGTGCTGAGGTGAGAAGAGAATGAGTATCTTTTCCTTATCACTTACACATAGTTATTACTCTTGGTCATCCCTCTTCGGGAAAGAAGAGTAGACCAGAACAGCATTTACCAGTGTACAAACACAGCATCTGCTCTTCAAGTCGCTGTTAGTGCTAAAAGCAGCACGTGAAGAGTCTTTCAGCTGTGAGCTCCCATGACTGCCTCATCCAGAGTGCTCCCCATTTCCACAGGCTCCCAAAGGGGACGTGGCTGAGGAGCTGGGGGCCCCTCTGCCTTGCTCCTCACCTGCTGTCAGGATCATAGGGCCTCCTCATGGCAGAGCGCCGCTCCTGCTCGTAGCGCAGCTGCTCCTGCTGGCGCCGCAGCTCCTCCCTCTCCCTCTGGATTCGCTCCTGTTCCCGCCTCCTTTCCTGCTCGATGTGCATCCTCTCCCTCTCCAGCCTCTCCCTCTCCAAGCGCTCTCTGTCCAGGCGCTGCCTCTGGAATTCCAGCCGCTCCCGTTCCCTCTGCAGCCTCTGTCTCTCATCCCGCTCGTGAATGGCTGCCAGGCGCTGCTCCCGGTCTCGCCTCTCTCTCTCTCTAATTTAAAAGAGACACTTGGTTTTTAATTGAAACTCTACAGTCCAAGGTTTACAGCTTCTTTGTTTTGGGTGGAATTTGTTTGGTTTTGCCTTTTTAAAAAAAAACAAGTTTCTATGTTCTCCTCGTTTTTTCCAATTAAGTCATACCTTAGGGGAAAATAAACTCCATATAAGTGACAGAAGCAAAGGTGAGAATTCTGCATAAGTAACACAGTATCTACTCTTAAGTCAGGTCTGAAAAAGGTTTCAGAGAGCACAGCATGTCCTAAGACAGAAATCTGGCATACAAGAAGTATTTACAAGCTTCTGGGGAAAAAGCAAGGAGAGTCAAATCCAGTCAAGTGGAACACAAAGCCTGAAAGCACCTACAGAAGTCTCATAAGAACACTGATTTCAGCAGTAAAAACCTCCATCACTTGGCATTAGGTCTGTTCTAGCAGTAATTAGTATGAAATCAATCTGAGATATCACTGTTGGAGGGTCAGCACAGCACTGCTTTGCAGCCTGTTCAAAACACAAAACAGGTAAGGGAGGAAAAAAAGCCATTTAAAGTTCTGAGGGAACTGGGAACTCACCGGCGCCGCTCCGTTTCCCTGATTTCTCTCTCCCTCTGCCTCTGCCGTTCCCGCTCCCGCTGCTCCTTGATTTTATCAAATGACAGAATATCCTGCTTCTCCTTGCTCTCTGATTTACGGTCCTGGCTTTTTGTGCTCTGAGAAGAATCAGAACAATGCAAGAGCTGAACACAGTGCATTTCCAGCTAAAACCCCTGGGTGAATACCTACACATGTCAACAGAAGCAAGAAAGGTGACCACAGCTTCCCCAGGGGTAAAACACAGTGCAATTCCAGGAACAGGAACACTGAATTTGACCAGAACTTCTAAATATTACAAATACATTACAAAGATATTAATATTATAAATGAATACTAGGGGAACACAACCTGACTCGCACTGATTTCAAACAACACCAGTAATATTCCAAGCTCAGGGAAACACATCATCCTAACACCATTTTCACATTGCAACTCATTTTCTTCTACAAGTCAGCAATGAAAAAGCATAAAAAGGTGAAACAGAAGCAAGAAAGGTGAAACATTTCCCGTAAATGGTTTCAAAAATACTCTGATGTTTTCCCCTCTGTCACATCATTAACACAAGAAAATAACAAAAGGATAATTGTACCAATATGCAAAGGTAAAAACAACCCTTCATCTCTGAGCACGTAAATGGTTTTTTTATTTTTATTTTTACACAAAAGCTTCTCTGGAAGTTGGCCTTACCCTCTCTTTTGATGCAGAGGTTTTCACACTAATAACTGGCTCTCCTTTAGATTTGTCCATTACCACTGTCCTCTCGGTTCCTCGACTTGCTAGAAAACAAAGCAGAACCAAAAATAAATGGTACAAAAAGACATTCTACAGTTCCTTCAAGATTCAAAACTGTGAATACACTAAATAGTTACTTTAATGTTTTTAATAACATATGGAACTTACTTATGATTTAAATAAGCTTGCCAAGATTTGGCCAACTTGAGGAGGGGGGCAGTAAATTTATTACAAAATTATAGTATTTTCTGGCAGGGATGACAGCTAAAAGAACAAATTTAATTTAATTCTCCTGTTCACAAAATACATCCTTTGCCACAGGAAAAAAAATTAAATAAAGAAATAAATAAAAAAGCCCAAAAAAAGAAAACAGAACCACACGCAGTGTCAGGTCTAAACCAGTGATAGTTCCATAAAAAAGGAAACTCTGTTGTAAGTTATTAGAAATTGAACTCAAAATTTTCAAGGTGTTTTCTGATGTTTGCGTCAGTTTTACTAAATAAATTTATTTTTACTGAATTATCAATCACAGCTAATAACATATAATATCCTTAAAACACTTCTGAAAGACAGCCAGCATCACCTGATTTGCTTGCCCTGGATCTATCAGAAGATCCAGTCTTTTGTTCATCCTTTTCTTTTCCTTCTTTTTCATCTTTTTCTGATTTCTTAACATCATCTTTTTTGTCAATCTTCTCCTCCTTCTTAATACCAACAGACCTACAAAAAGCAGCACAGTAAAATGCCTCTTTCAAAAGCAACAAACCACATGAAAAACCAATGTTGGAAGAATCACTCACTAACCACAGTCAGCCTACCAGAAAAACAGATTAAATCCCAGAAATATTTGTCAGTTAAAAGAAGAGTCCAAGATAGAGTCAGATCAGAGGACAAATGACTGGTAAAAATAATGGTTTACCTAGAAAAAATTTGATTTTGTATCTCCTGATAGAGCTAACAAGTTTTTAAACTAACATTAAAAAGCTTTGTGTGTCTGAACAGAGGGCCAGTTAAAATGCCCTTACTACTCTAAAACAAACTTTCTAAGCATTATTCCTATTTCAAGGGCAGGATGAAACATTAAATCAAGATTTATTACAGTTACTGCTCAACTTGGTCACCTGGCTGCATTTGAAATGAGTGGTCTTCAAATATAAAAAAAATACAAAACAACACTTTACTTCTCAGATTTGGACTCTGCTGAATGGTGCCTGTCTTTTTCCTTCCTTGTTTCACCTTCCTTTTTGTCCAAAGGCTTTTTTCCTGCTGGTTCATTTTTTGCCTGGAAATTCAGCCAGAAGGAATTTCACAGTCAGAGACAGAGACTAAAATTGCATGTTTTTATCCTCATTACACTGCCATGAAATAGCTGCCACTTACCTTTTCCACAGAAATCATTTTACCATGCAGCTCTGTTCTGTGGAGGTGATTAATGCACTTGGTGGCCTCCTCAGATGTTGACATTGTCACAAAGCCATAGCAGCGAGCGCCAGGACTGCGAGCGTTTGTCACCACTTTTGCACCAACCACCTTTGGGTAAAACCAAAATATTCTGTGTTTGCAGGTCTGTCACTAAATAAATTCTAACTTAATCACCATTTCTTAGAACAGTTTGGATGGGAGAGGTCTTTTAAAAGCCGTTTAGTTCAATCAATCCCCTGTCACAGGCAGGGACGTCTTCAATAATGCAGCTCAGAAAATTCATTAAGTTGCTGAGCAGGTCTCTGCTATGCAGAGAAGGGAGAGTGGGATTGCAAAAACCAAAATAAAATTGAATAAACAAAACTTCTGCCACTTTCTCAGTCCTTACAGGACATTTATACCCACAGATGACAATCCCTGATAGGCAGTGGCACTTAGTGACACAAACTTCTAATATTACATTCAGAAAAGTATTTGGCAGAAGGGGAGATGGTCACACAGAATTCCCTTCCACAACCTCTGCTCTGGTATTTTAGCAGGCACTACAAAGCAAGTGGAAGCCTGCCTTCAAAGACTGGATTTCTGCAAAGAATACCCCTTGAAATGGAAAGTTTAAAACAGCATTAACTATTGCTGGATACTCAAGACATAATTAGACTACTAACAGTCTCTCCTGTCAAGAACTGCCTCATTCTCACAGATATTCCCTGCAAACTCCATCTCTGCTCCCACTCCTCCATTTCCATCTTCTTTATTGAACTGTGCTCCTTTCAGATATAGTTTCCAAAGAACACAAAGTTAAGAACTCAGCCTGTCCAGTTATTCATTAGGGAAAGTAAGAACTAAATTTAAGGTCAGCCTTCTTTTCAACTGACAGACTGGTTTGTTAATTTACATATCCACTACGTACCTTTCCATACTTGCTGAAAAGATTCTTCAAATCTGTAGCTCTAGTAGAGGAGGAGAGCCCACTAACCCACAAATTTCTGCCAGAACCACTCCCCACACGGCCTGAGGTACAAAAAAGCCAAACATTAAAAACCATGTAAAACACAAATGCAGCAGTGCAAAATTAAGAGCCCTAAACCACCCCATTTTTCCTTCATAAAACTCTTCCACTGCAATTTTAATTCTAACTCTTCTACTCATTCTAAAAATCAAATTGAAGGCTACACACTGCAGTCTGCAAAAACGAACATCTGAAATCCACAGTTAATGTGCACTTGAACAGCCTTAATGAGCTTGTAGCTATGGATTTTCTTCTTGTATTCCAATCACTTTTAGGAGAACTACAAAGTACCAAATGTTACTTCACAAAAAAGACTTTGTATTTAAAACAAACACCAACTCCGTTTGTTAATAATGTTACAGAAGTTACAAGCAACTGATATTTTAAAGTTATATTTTGAAGGGAGGTGTTACAACTGCATTGAGCTCTCTCTGAATTAACAGTTCTCCTTTTTATTCCAGGTCCCTTGTACATAAAAAAATCCCAAAAAACCAAAACATACACCTACCTTTCTCATCTTTTGCAACTGCCTTTGTATCTTTGTCTTCAACAGTGCTAAAGACAAAACACCACATTATTCAAGAGGCCATATGCAAAAAGAACATTAATTCTAGACAGCACAACTAAAATTGGATACCTACCAGTAAATTAGTTCCAAAATAAACACTATTATTGGCAAATTTCTAGAAGAGTAACAGGAAATAGGGATTTGTACCCCTAAACAGACAATTCTGTTTTGCAGAAGACAGAAATAAGAGTAATTTGGGGAAAACAACCTTTGAAGGTTGATGAAGGAAAAGAAATCAAACCCACTGTTCTTAAGAAAAAAAAAATTATCTACACATGGAGAAATAAAAGAGACCTTTAGGAATAGGCTACAATTTCATCAGTCTCGGAGGCCAATTGAAGGAAACAGCTTATTCGCATCACTTAAGGACCAATGATAAAAGATAGCATCTGGTCTAGAACGGAGAAAAAACAAACCTCTTTTTCTGATCAGCGCCCTCACTGGCTGAGGACTCTTTAGTGGCAGGGGAAGATTCCTCTGAATTAGCTTTGTCTTCTGCTCTCTTGCCATCTTCTTTGCTATCTCTGGCTTCGGCACCTGCGCCTTTCTCCGCTGCCTCCCCACTAGAGGCTTCCAGGCCTTGGCAGCGTTTGCTACTCTGATCGCTTAGGCTCTCTACCACTACACCTTCAGAGTCCGGGGCCTCTTCCTCGGGCCTCTGTTCACTTGTCTCCCCTCTCGCTACCACTAAACGCTTCGCTTCCTTCCTTGCCAAAGCTTGGGCCGATTTGCTGTCCAAAGCTAAAGCATCTTCCTCCAGCTGAGCGGCAGCGAGAGCGTCCTCTTCCTCAGCCAGCCTCTTGCCTGGCCCCGCGTTACTGGCTTCCTGCGCACGCGCCCGCTCCGCTTCCGGAGGTTCTTCGTTAAGTAGCTCAGATTTACAAGTTTCCCCCAAAATGTCGAGTATTTTCTCATTTTCTACGGATTTAACAGGAATAGAATGGCACAAGATTTAATCACCAGGGAAATACAGCAATCACAAATGTGGAACTGGCATGGCTGCCACACTAACACCAAGAGAACTGCTAAGCTACACAGAGATTGGAAAACCCTAGTGTACACAGTGTTACGCCTACCACGCTAACTGCTCTCTCACACCCTCACTCAGCAGCCCTAGCACCTCTACAGCCAAGAAAAATGCCCCCACAGATTTAACAAAAAACTTCGGGCTCAGCCTTCATATTCTTCAGCAAATCGTTCAGCTCTGTTTCTTCTCTAGTTAGCTTCCAGAGTCCGAGATGCTTAACTGAACGTATCAAGGCACTGAGAGTTCAATTTTCCAAATTTCTGTGAAATTCTTTTAGCAGAGACAGTCCAACATGAGAACTGGGCATCTTCTTATGGTTCTGAGTGTGTTTGCAGTCCAGAAAGCAAGTGGCATCTGTAGCAAATTCCTGTGACAGCAGCGTGTTCCTTCTTCTCAAGTCCAGTCCCTCTTTAATTTCTGTTCTGCAGCAGAGCTTGCACTGCCTACACTCCTGAATTTATATTTATTCACAGAACCACTGTACAGCGTGATATCACAAGATCTGTTTTCAGAACCTTTACATCTTTAAGGCTCGTTCCTTAACTTCACTCTGCAGTAACAGTTCTAGGGAACCATTTCATGGCATTAAACACGTTTTCCAAGGGTGGTTATTCACAGATCTGGTGATATGACTGGGTTTCCAATCTCTATGACCCTGCATGACCTGGTTTTCCACCATAATAATGTACACTACAGTAATGCATTCAAAAAAAGAACCAAGAAAACCAAACAGGGACGCAAAAAGCCTCAATGAAGAATGAAACCGTTTAAATGCCCAGGATTTTTTTTTTCCATAAAAATCAAAGTAACCAAAAGCAAACAGTACCTGGCTCCAAAGGTAACTCTTCAAGTTCCTGTAGTGAAAAAGATTTTAAAAAGGAGAAATATCACTATTTCAGAAGCAAGATGTTATTCTGAATGACATCTCTTAACCACCCATTGCAGGAGAGTATTTAGTGAAAACATTATTATAACAGCCTATTTCAACTTTGAAAACATTGAACTTCAAATTAATTTCTCAGAAGAAGGGTTAAGATGAGTTTTTAACATCTCCCAAGTTTTATGAAGTCTGTGAAAACTTTAACACCTCTCAAATTCAGCCACCTGTTGAACACATGGTGCACATTCACATGGGTAAAAAAATGAATAAATATAAGTAGCAGGGAGGAAAGCTTATCTTCATGTTACCCTTCTCTACCCTGTGTTTTTTGAAGTCTCCTTTCTGAAAACAGTATCAACAGAAATACCAGATTCCCCTGGAGCTGGTGTTCTAAACCTATGAGGAATGATCTGGAAACAAGGCCAGCATTTCAGGAACAGACAGTTCCAGCTTTCTTCCCACCGTGGGATATGTACATTTTTAATTCAGGTTAAACACAATGTAAGGCACTGAGCTGGTATTTACATCAGATAAAATGAATCCAATCTCCCACCAAACTCATGCATCATAAATACCTACATATATAAATATGTATATTAAAAAAGTTATATATGTATGTGAACTGATAGAGAAATAAATATTTGTTTTTATGTATAAATGAAAAAGGATTAGTACCTATTCTTTGCAGAGTAGGAATGCACCCACTGTACACACAATGTTTCAATATACAATATTATATAGTGTATTTTATCCTTTTTTTTGTTTGTAAAGAAAAACTGGCTACCATTTACCTTTATTACGGTTAAATCTGATGAAGAAGCATCTAAACTGTTCCCAACATCTTCAAACTCTACCTTTAAAAAAATAAATGGAGACATCTTGTTATGTTCAAAGGAATATTGTGAGTGAAACCTGAATGAGAAACTGAAGATTTGTATTTGCACAGACAGCTGTTATCCAGCAAACACATCCAGCATCCACAACAACCAATAATGGTAAAAACTGAGCAATAACTCCTGGGACTCTTCCTGATCCCCACTGACTGAATAAGCTCTCTCATTATCTCTTATCTAGGATGGTCAGCTCACAAAAATCTTTTAAGTATGGGGATTCCAAGAGCAGAATTTCTCTGATTTGTATCCCTGTCATTTACAGACAGCATAAAATCAAAAAGCCTATATGACTCGACAATTATTTCCTTTACTGATAAAAGCAGATCATGGGAGCTGGCCTGGCCTCAAGACATTTATTCACTCAAAAAAATCCCCTTTTTCTGAGTATTTCCATTTGATCTGTGTAGGACAGGGATATGCCTGGGGATAGGGAGCTGAGTTATTTCTGCAACTTCAGAAACAACCACATGATTTTAGAACCTCCCAGTCAATGTGGACACACAGCAAAGAGCAATACTCCCCCATTAGATGGGGCAGAAATAACCTTTTTCAAATGGTTTGTTGTACATTTCAAGAGATACAACACTTGATTTTGGGGGAAGGGATTATCCTCTAGCCCAGTGTCAACACAGAAAGGCAACATAAAAATACTTTCAGCAACTGAATAACTGCAAGACCCAATCTTAGCAGAAAAATAATTCCCTCAATGGTGCTGTTCAGCTGAGAAGAAATTAAGCTGCTACACTATTTGTATGCCTCACATGCTCTCTAAAACAAAGATATGAAAATAGAATTTATGTTATAATTAATAAAGTGAAGCAGAGTTCAAAGCATGACTACAGACAAATGTTCTGTAAATTGCTATAAATCAATACAATCATATGTGTACAAACAACATTTAAGTATTTTAAAAATTAAGAGTCGTATTTCCACAAATATGTAAAAAGAAAAGCAGCGACCAGAAGAACAAGTACAGCCCCAAATTTTCTCAAGTACTCTTTAGCCACCACTTTGCTGTTTAAGTCATAAATAAATTAATTCATAAAAAATGAATTTTAAAAAGAAAACCCTGATTTCACACACATAAGAGATGCATACCATCACTATTGGTATTTCTCTTGATTCTTCTTTAATTTCTGAAAATTGTGGGGATGCCTCCAAGTTACCTACAGAATACTCTGTAGGCTGATCTGGAAGTTCTTTCACTTCTGCATCAACATTTTCTTTACTATCAGCCAGTGAGTCAAGAATATTATGGGCACTGTAATCATCTCCACAATCTACTGCATTGCCATTATCTATTTCAGCTTCGTCTAACACACTAATATCCATCATGTCAATATCCTGCAAGTTATCCAAACTTGCTTCAATATCGTCCTGTGGAGAGAAAAAAAGCACATGTCACAGTCAGGGTGACTTGAGAGGCAGCAGTGCCCTCCAGAGCCAGCCCCCATACCTGTCCATCTCCAGAATCCTCCTCCAGGCCGTTGTCTTCCACTCCCTCCTCGTCTGGCCTACGTCCTAACAACAGCACCATCATTAGAATGAAAACAGGACTTGTAGTTGTGCCCTTCAAGTTTTACTTTTTCATCAGAGTCGCTATTCCCTTCAGTTTTTTTTCCATTTCCCACAGCTGTTTGTTAGCACCCCAGTAAGTGACAAACACGCCACAGTCCAACACCTGGCAGGAGCTCAAGCTCTGTGACCTCTCCAGAACATTTGGCTCAGCTCAGATTGCAGCAATTTATTACCTCAACCTTTCATTTCTTTACAGATATTTACTAGAAGAGAAAAAACAAACCAAAAACAACCCAACAAAACACAGCACAAAACAATGAAAAACCCCCACTCTACCTGTGAGTTTTACTGCAGTGCTGTGTCCACCAGCTGGATGTGAATTATCCCAACTGGCATTGCTGAAAACACTACAGCAGCTTCAGCACCAAAGAGCAACTCCTCAAACTCAGGGCTAAGCAGATGTCTGATCTTTTATGAATTTTAGTTTCCTCAAAAACTACAAGCACATTACAACTGAAAAGTGAGAGGGGGTTTTAGAGCCCAGAGGAACATTTCACCTATTTCCATCCCAACACTCAAAGTGCTGTAATAGACATCAGGTGTTTTTCTGAGACTTGAAAACAAATATGATTAAAAACACCTTTCACCCAGAGTTGTGACATTTGTCCTCTATCTGGTCAAGATTTCACATCTTAGCCTGCAAGCAATTGCACCATCACTGGAAATCAAATGTAATGACAAAAATCAAACCAATTAGCTGGCAAAACAGTCGAGTTTCATCTCACAAATTTACATTTTGTGTAAACCAAATGTATAATGAAAATACTCTATCTAAACTAGTTATTTTGCTCTGCTCCAATGCAAAGTTTTAAACACTATTTGCTTACAAAACAAGATCAAAGTGTGCTAATTAACTAATTTTAGAATACCAATAAATTATTAACTAAAAATAAGGATTATGCAAGAGTGTCTCACCACTACAAAAAACAAGCATAAGGCCTTGAAAACACATCTGACTTCAGAAACTGATTAAAAACTTGTCCTCTGGGAAGAAAATTGCAACTGCTATCAGCTATGAAGCATAACACTACAGAGCTTATTTTGCACTTGCTAGAAACTCTGCATTTTTACATAAAAGAAGTATTAAAAACACTGACACTGCTTCAGTGTTACTTGGTAATTCTTAACAGAAATTTCAGGGAACTCTGAGAACAAACCAAGAGATCCTTCAATACTTCCTGCCTTATTAAATCACGGGAAATTCTCTGAATAAATGACTTCTAAGTTTAATATTATACCACCCATCCCTGGAAACCTGAGCACAAATGTAGGGAAGAGTACCAGTAACAAAAAAAAGAGATAACAAAGGTTCCATTTCATGAGTATACTTGCTTGAAAACTCAAGGATTATAAGTTGAAAAGTGTCTTTAACTGCCCTGTACCTTTGCTGCTTCTTTTTGGAGTTTTCTTCATAGCATTTTCTGCAACCACTGGGATTTCATCAGGATTCCCTCCTTCCTCCTCAATAGCCTAATAGGGGCAATAGAAAAAAAAACAGCTATAAAAACAGACATAAAAAAAAATTATTCATACATTCGTGTTGAATTTAAGAGCTGGATACCAGAGGCTGAAAAATTCCAACCCATGAATCAGCAACTGGAATAAACAAACAAAAAATCACCAGAGCAAAGGAACAAACATGCAGAAGGCAGTAATGTGTTGGTGTAAGGTTTTGGGAAAGCAGTCAGCAAAAAAAGCCAATCCCAGAGCATTTGTGACTGTGCACAGACACACAGTTGTTGTGACAGAGCAAAAACCTCGGCTCTGGTGAGACAAGAGGTTTGGAATTTAATCAGCTTTATAATTAATCAATTTTATAGTTTTATAACAGTCATCTTTTAGAATAAATTTAATAAACATCGTATTCAGTGTTTATGGCCTCTACTACGCTTACAAAAAATGTAGGCACCTGGCATTTCTTATAATAAGAAAAATGAATATAGTCTAAACACAAAAAATAGGAGGAGCGAGAAATGCAAAAAAACTGAAATAAGAAAAAGCCTTTGTCTGTCTCCCAGACTAGATAAAGCTAAAAATCTAGACAGTTACCAAAGGACAAAAGAAGACAACACATCGCCAAAAGGAGCGTAGAACTAGCTACCGTGCAAAGCAAAAACAAGCGAGATCGAGAAATGAATATGCGCGAAGTTTCATACATATGTAACACCTTAAGAAATAAAAAGCAGGCATGACCCCCGGGCCCTCCGCATATGCCATTTTAGGAATTTTCCCCCCGCATATGCCCAGCGGTCAATAAATACATATCAGCTTCGTTTGTTGTGGAGTTTTTCCCGCGAAACACTGGGACAGAGCAAGCAGCAGCTCAGAGAAAGGGTTTCTGCACGCTATTAACACACGAAGCGTTGTGGTGAGGATACAGCGAACGAGCAACCAGCTAAACTGCCGGAAAAACACCAGTACGCAGCAAAAAGCCCGACAGAGAGCGAACAGAACTGGAAATCCAGGAAATCCAGAGAACAGAACAAAACTGCGGTGCACGAAACTAGAAACTCTCGGGCCGAGCGCCACGGCAGACAGCGAGTGCTGGCATTAGCGCGGGACTCGATGACATTCCGTGACAGCAGCGCTCGCAGGCCGAGCCCGGGACGGCCCAGAACAGGCCCGGCCCCGGCGGGCACCGAACGCCGCCCCGTTCCCGGCGGAGCCCCGGTCCGGGCCCCGGCGCTCTTTGGCGCCATTTTCCTCAGCGGTGCCCGCCGGGCCGGGGTCGCAGCCGCTACCCCCAGCCCAGAAGCAGCCCCGGCGCGCTCTCACCCTCCTCAGCCGCTCCATGAGGACGCTCTTGTTCCCGCCGCTGTCCAAGTTGCGCTGCCTGAGCTCGGCCCGCAGGTCGATCACGCGCAGCTCGCTCAGCGGCCGCCGCCGGCTTTCAGACTCCGAAGCGGGGGCGCCGGGCCCGGCCAGGGACGCAGACTCCCCCGGCCCGGCCGCCGAGTGACTCTCCGCCATGGGCCGCGGTTCGGACTCGCGTGCGGGGAGCGAAAACAACGCGGGAGAGCCGCAACCGCAGCACAAAATGGAGGAGCCCCGAGGCGCAGCGACAGCGAGGGGGCGGGAAGGGAGGGTTGCGCAGCGCGCATGCGCGCCGGAGCCCGGACAGGCCGCTCGCGCCGCCGCGCCGCCAGCTCCGGAGCGGCGGTGACGTCACGGGACCGGCCGGCCCCCGGGGCCTCCGCGCATGCGCCAGAGCTCCAGAGCCGTCCTTGGACGCGGGCGACGCCGTTTGCGCCTGCGCGGGGCGATTCTCCCGCCACGCCCCGCCCGCTCCGTGCCGCCCGCGCCTGCGCACAGCGCGCTTTGTTCCCCCTCCCCTCAGCGCGTCTCGCTCCCACCATTTTGTGCCGTGATCGCCGGGTTCGCTGCGTGTTGTGCCGTGTTCTCCTGCGCGTTCGGGCTCGAGGCCGAATATCGAAGGGGCCTTGATGGCGGAGAGTCAATCAGCGGCCGGACTGGGGGATTTCACATCCCTTGGTGGGGCCGCGGCTTTCGGTTCGGAGCCTGAAACGCGGCGGCTGAGCGAGCTGCGAGTCATCGACCTGCGGGCTGAGCTCAAGCGGCGTAACCTGGACAGCGGCGGCAACAAGAGCGTCCTCATGGAGCGGCTGAGGAAGGTGAGGGGAGGCGCGGCGGGGGGGGAGCGGCGCGGGCCCATCCGGGTCCTTTGTCTGTGCGCCCGCGGCGCGTGCGCGCTCGGGCCCGGGGCTGAGGGCAGCGGAGCTGAGCCGTGAGGGCAGCGGGGCCGGGCCCGGGACCGAGCCGTGAGGGCAGCGGGGCTTCGCTGCTGCTGCCGGGCAGGGGACCTGTCGGAGCCCTTGCCCGTGCGCTGTCTCACGGCCCCGCTCCCTGCCGTGGTGCCCGTTCGCCGCTCCTGAGCGCGGCTCAGGTTGCGCTGGATGGAACCTGAGACGGGCCCGGCCTTTTCGTCGCTGGCTGACCCCGCTGTCCGCGCGTCCTTCCCCGCTTTCCTCTCCCGTTGCTCTGACAGACACACGCGTGCCCTTTCCCCGTATTTCTGCTCGTGCTTCTTCACTGCGCCGTTCACAGAATGGGTAAAGTTGGAAGGGGTCACAGCGGGTCATCTCCTCCCGCACGGTTTTGTCCTAGGACTCCTGGTACAGGATTTTGTGCAGACAGTTCCTGAATCTGTCCAGTGAGAGAGACTGCACACCCTCCCTGGGCAGTTCCAGTGCGTGCTCACTCGCACAGTGAAGAATTTTATCCTCCTATTTAGGTGGAGCTTTCTGTGCATCAGTTTCTGCCCTAATGCTTGGCACCACCACACTTGACCCGACTCCATCTCTCCGACCTCTCTGGAATGTATTCCCACAGACTTCCCTGAGGCCAGAACAGCGTGGTCAGCCTTGGCCCTTTTATGGGTTCTAACAGGCCTGCACTTTGAGAAAAAAATCATGCACCTGAGCTCCTGTAAGAGTCTCTCCCAGTTTTATACCGTTCATGTGATTTATCTGCAGAGCAGGGAGCTTTGTTCTGCAGCTGTCACTTGATTTGGCTGTGGGGATGTGTTGCTCTCTGATATTTAGTATTTCTGACAAGTGATACAGCTGCTTGGCTGTATGACCTGAGCTAGGGAGAGACACCAATGTTTCTCTCTGAAACGTCCTTAAAAATACATTTGTGGTTAAACCCTAGCAGGCAGCCAAGCACCACATGGCCACTCACTCAGGATGGGGGCTAGAACTGGAAGGGTAAGAGGGAGAGTAAATTTGTGGGGTTGTGATAAAGATGGTTTTATAACATAAAAAAATGTGAGGGAAAAAAAAAAAAACCCAACAGCATAGATGAAGGAAATTAATAGAGCACGCAAGAGAAATAAGCAATGTGAAAGAAAATATTTACTTGCTGTTAACCAGTTCAGATGATGCTGAGCCAGACTCCAAATAATGGCAGCCCCACCAGCATCCAGCAGTTTTATTGCTGAGCCCAACACCTCTGGTCTGGGATATCCCTTTGGGCAGCTGTCCAGCTCTGTCCATTCCCAATTCCTTGTGCCTCCTTGTGAGATCTGCTCAGCAGTGCCCAGAACATCCCTGTGTTCTCAGCACCAACTCTACCACAGCCTCCTGGCAGCTGCTGTGAAGAGCATTAACTGCCCCATCCAAAGCCATGCAAATGCTAAATACCAGCAAATAATAAAAGGATGTCATCCTGCTGTCCCCAACAGGCCATTGAGGAGGAAGGAGGAGATCCTGATGAAATTCCCGTGCCCTCAGAGCTGGCCACAAAGAGAATGCCAAAAAGAACTAGCAAAGGTATGGTGTCTGGTACTTGCATTTTCACTGTTTGCATGGTGTTAGAACTTGGCATGCAAACTTCTGTCCTGTTGAATTAGTTTAATTAAAAAAATTACTTTCTACCTCGTGGAAAATGGTAGAACTCTCTTACATTAGTGAGGAATAACAACTTTAAATGTTAATATGGCACCTGACTTTGTTTCTTTTAGCAAGTCTCGAAACTTGAAGATGAAACTGTAAATTGCAGGTGTTTCTGTATTTGTGACCATGAAATGAATTGTGTCAGGTACAGAGCAAGCAGCTGCAGGATAATCTCCATGGAAAGCCTCTGTAATTATATCTGAATTATACTTAAACCATAGCTATATTTAACTGTATGTTGCTTAAATATTAAATATTGTGCATGCCATTTTATATGTGGCTTACTTGAGTTGCTCATAGCTGGTTTTAAAAATACTTTCTGGATTATTAAGCTGCTTCTTTTAAGACAGAGGGACTAACAATAGAAAAAGAGCTGTTGTCTTTGAATAGCAGTAGGAGTTTGGGGGTGGCGGATGTGCACAAATGTGATTTGTGTGTCCAAGGTCTTGAAAGTGAGCACTAATTCTTAAATCCCTTTAATTAAGGGAAGTGTTTTCGTAACAATCTTAAGGTGTTACTTTTAAATGGATTACCCGGAGGCTGCTGTGTCTTTTTAGGTATTGAAGTGTTGTGGAATGAGACTGTAGCTTTAGAAAAATACTGTAGCTTTTAAAAAATACAGTGCTGCTTGTAGTTGGTGCTCCTACTGTTTGCTTTTATGGAGTGACCTCAGTTAAATCCAGACAGACCCAGACTTTGATTCAGACTCTTAATAATTACTTGTTGTAACAACAAGTGTTCAACAGGGAGTTCACTAAAGCTTCAATATATTACAAAATGTAGTGCTACATCTCACTGAGTGATACTGTTTCCAGGAAGAAAGCCAGAAGAAGAAGGTGTGGAAGACAATGGTCTAGAAGAAAACTCCAGAGACGGGCAGGTAAGTGAAATTATGATTGCAGTTACTGAGAATGTGCATCATGTAACCTGCAATAAATACACATTTACCCTTTTTCTCTTTGTAGGAGGATATTGAAGCAAATCTGGATACCTTGCAGGATATTGACATGATGGATATCAGTGTATTAGATGAAGCTGAAATAGATAACAGCAGTGCTGTAGACTGTGGAGAAGATTACAGTCCTGACAATATTCTCGATTCTCTGTCTGATAACAAAGACAATGTTGAAGCAGAAATGAAAGAACTTCCAGATCAGCTAACAGAAAATGAGGTGAGTGAGTAGAGATCTTTGTAATTCTTCAGAAGATATTTGACTGAGATATGGGGACATGAACAAGGTATTTCAGTCCAGAAGAATATAGGGCATGAATGTGATCTGGATTCTAGTCCCCATTCACAGCTCTCGTGTCCTACTCTTACAAATGGTAAATATTCTTGAGGCTTGAAATATTCTCAGTAGACAAGTCACCATCTTCCTTACCTTGCAGTATCATCTTTGCTTGCTGTGAAAAGAGCCTGGAATTCAAACTGCTGTGTTAGTTTCTGTATTCCCTCTTCCTGTTTATATGTTATATGTGGCAAAGTGCATATATGCATACACCCAGCCATCCGGGTATTTACATATATGGGCAGAGAGAAAAATAATTTTTCAACCCATGTAATTTGGATATCTTTTCTGCAGAAATAATGCTCTGGTTTAAGGGAGTTGTATTGTTCTGTGTTCTCAGAGATTGATAAAAGAACTTCCTGTGTTGCCCTGTTCTGACGTTGCCAGGCTTTTGACTTGGTTTTGAGAGCAGCTTGCAGGGTCATTTGCAGGCAGGACAGGGTTATCCATAGGTCACATTCACTCCCCAGATATTATCCTTCTTGGATCCTTGTTTGGTTTGAGTTTCTTATTTATTTTTGGCTATTCACTCACCAGACAGAACATATTCTTCTTTGCCATCTGCATATCTGCTTTAGCTTCTTATCATTTACATTCTGTCACCTGAAAAGGGAGATTTTCTCAAAGCCTTGGTGTTTGATTGGTCTGTCAGTGCCACAGGAAAGCCAAAACCCTTGGGCCCACAAGCATCCTGTTCTGGGGACCCTTCAGTGGGCATTCCCCTGGATCAGAGAGTGGTTCCAGTGCCCTGGGGAGGTCCCACAATCAGAACACAACAGAGACTCCTGTCCCAGCTCTCCTCAGTTGAGTGTTTGACTCATTGCAGGCACTGGTGATGCCCTTGAAGGGCTCACAATGAACCTTTTATGGAATAACACCATTTATAGAATAGAAAATTACAGCAGCTTAAGGTTCCAGGATTTCTGTCTGAAAGAAAAAAACAAAAAACCAACCAACCAAACAAACAAACAAAAACCAACAACCAAAAAAAACCACCCCACCACCATATGAACCAGCTTTAATTCCTAACATAAGCTGGCTGGAGTTGTTCGTTCATCACACTCACAATACAATTCTTCCTCACAGACATCCTTAAAGGGGAAAAGCCAGGTTCAGACTGTTGCAGTGGGGGTTTACCTATCTTCTCCCCACTTTTAACTTACTTATTTTTAATTTTTACATTTAGGTGGAGCCTGAGTGACTCTGGTTGTATATCCTGTTCAGTGGGGGGTGGTCATGCCTTGGAGGTGGGTGACATCAGTGTCACAGTCACCCACAGTGTCAGTGGGTGTGACATCTGAGGTGATCCCTGTGCATTCTGCTGGTTCAACAGCTAGAAATCTTCTTTATTTTCTTTGGTTGACAGCTGCTTTGTGGCTTATCAGCTGCAAGGTACCACTGGGTGTGGTATTTCAGCAGAGCCTGGCTGTGGTGTCTGCACCCCCACAGACCAAACAAACACAAGGGCTTGGAGAGAATCTCCCCTTTCAGAACAAAGTCATTGCAACAGCATCCCTTTCACCTGAAAGGCAGTTTTGTGGTTTTCTGTAAATTAATCTCGTGTCACTGATGAGTTTTGGTTGCCTCTTACCCTCAACTCTTTGAAGAAAAAATATCTTTGGGATATGTTTTCAGTTTTGGAGAGTGTAAACCTAAGTCAGCTTCATTTCTAACTTGTTTTTTTCATTTAGAAACTAAAGTTAAAAAGTGGGAAAATGAAAAAACATGTTCAGTAACCACAGAAATGTGACATAAGACTCTAAGAATAACTTTGAAATAGACAATGTCCTGTTGAAATTAAAATGAAAAGTAATTGGAGAAAGATATTTAAATATCAGGTATGTTTACATGTTGCTCCTCATTTTTGGGTTACACTCTGAAGTATTGAGATCTTTCAAAAACTTTGAAATATTTCTGGTTTTCTTGAAAGGTAAAATTAAATACAGGTGTATTCTCCCTAAGCTACCTTTGGCAAGAAATGCTTTCATTCCTTTCTTACTCTTTTAGGAAGACTATGATGAAATTGAAAACAATTTAGAAGCCTCCTCTTCTGATTTAATTGAAATGAAGGTAAACTGCAAATGTAGTTGTATTTCCTAGCTGTGTGTTGTATTATTAATATTTACTCTGATCTCATATTACAAAAAAGAAAATAGGACCATAATATGAAATTGTAACAGAATCCAAGACATTCATTCCTTGCTCAGCACAGTGTGTGAATTGAGGATGCCCTGTGGTTTTTTCCCTACTCCTCAGTCAGCTTTCAAGATTTCCTTTCATTTTTGGCAGATAAAAAGGGTCTTGTACTGCTGATTTCCCACAATTATATGAAGTCATAGCTGTGTTTGTTTTTTACTCTATACTTGGTGTGGTGGTACAGAAAGATACTTTATTGGTCTCTTCACAATTCCGAGTTATTTGGGAGAATGCAGTTGTGGCTGATATTTTGATTTGGCTTTAATGTTCCAGAAAAATTACCTATATAAAATACTCATTTCCAGTGGATAAACAAAACAAAACAAAATATAGTAGATTAATTTGTTTAGTTTTCAATTTTGGGACAGAGCAGGGAGTTGTTATTATTGTGTGTTGGAAAATACAATTTGTAAGATCCTCATTCTGTGGTCTTTTTTTCCTAAACAGAAAATGGAGAAGCTACACTTGGAGCCAGGTACTGTTAAAGAAAAACATATTCCTGTCTTTTCAACTAATACTTTTTAAACCATTAACTATTAAAAAACCCAAGCAAACAAACATAATTTGCATTATTTTTATAATGGACAATCCAGATCATGCAGGGTCATAGAGATTGGAAACCCAATCATATCCCCAGATCTGTGAAGTGATGCTTGAAATACTTCCAGTGAAATGAAATGGTTTAAAAACCTGTTAAACTACATAAATGGATTTAGAGAAGTTTAATCACAGTTTTAAAAGCTAAATATTCTACTTGTAAACAGATCTTGTGATATTGCACACACCTTAACTCTAAGTAGAGAGCAGTGAAAGCAGTAAAAAGATATTGTAGGGCATTAAAATGTAAAGATTAGTTACTGGATACAGAAGAAAGAAGAGAGTTTCTTCATGGAAATTTCATACAGATACTTTTCCCTTTCTGGACTGCAAACACACTCATGCACCATCAGAAGATGCCCAGTTCTCATGTTGGACTGTCTCTGCTAAAAGAATTTCACAGAAATTTAAAAATTGAACTCTCAGTGCCTTGATACGTTCAGTTAAGCATCTCGGACTCTGGAAGCTAACTAGAGAAGAAACAGAGCTGAACGATTTGCTGAAGAATATGAAGGCTGAGCCCGAAGTTTTTTGTTAAATCTGTGGGGGCATTTTTCTTGGCTGTAGAGGTGCTAGGGCTGCTGAGTGAGGGTGTGAGAGAGCAGTTAGCGTGGTAGGCGTAACACTGTGTACACTAGGGTTTTCCAATCTCTGTGTAGCTTAGCAGTTCTCTTGGTGTTAGTGTGGCAGCCATGCCAGTTCCACATTTGTGATTGCTGTATTTCCCTGGTGATTAAATCTTGTGCCATTCTATTCCTGTTAAATCCGTAGAAAATGAGAAAATACTCGACATTTTGGGGGAAACTTGTAAATCTGAGCTACTTAACGAAGAACCTCCGGAAGCGGAGCGGGCGCGTGCGCAGGAAGCCAGTAACGCGGGGCCAGGCAAGAGGCTGGCTGAGGAAGAGGACGCTCTCGCTGCCGCTCAGCTGGAGGAAGATGCTTTAGCTTTGGACAGCAAATCGGCCCAAGCTTTGGCAAGGAAGGAAGCGAAGCGTTTAGTGGTAGCGAGAGGGGAGACAAGTGAACAGAGGCCCGAGGAAGAGGCCCCGGACTCTGAAGGTGTAGTGGTAGAGAGCCTAAGCGATCAGAGTAGCAAACGCTGCCAAGGCCTGGAAGCCTCTAGTGGGGAGGCAGCGGAGAAAGGCGCAGGTGCCGAAGCCAGAGATAGCAAAGAAGATGGCAAGAGAGCAGAAGACAAAGCTAATTCAGAGGAATCTTCCCCTGCCACTAAAGAGTCCTCAGCCAGTGAGGGCGCTGATCAGAAAAAGAGGTTTGTTTTTTCTCCGTTCTAGACCAGATGCTATCTTTTATCATTGGTCCTTAAGTGATGCGAATAAGCTGTTTCCTTCAATTGGCCTCCGAGACTGATGAAATTGTAGCCTATTCCTAAAGGTCTCTTTTATTTCTCCATGTGCAGATATTTTTATTTTTTTTAAACGCAGTGGGTTTGATTTCTTTTCCTTCATCAACCTTCAAAGGTTGTTTTCCCAAATTACTCTTATTTGTAATCATCTTCTTAATGTAAGTCTGTTTAAGAATCTGACTTCGTTATTTCTTGTCAGATTTCTTAAATCCTGTATACAAAGGTGTGTTTTCATTTGCAACATATTTTCTGGTAGGTATTTAATTTTAGCTTTTTTCATAATTTATATTTAGTCACTTTTCTTTCTGACTTGAATAATGTGGTGTTTTGTCTTTAGCCCTGTTGAGGAGGACAAAGATACAAAGATAATCTCAAAAGATGAGAAAGGTATGTTTGTTTTGCAATGTAAAACTTCAATGATTGCTTGGATGGCTGTTTGTCTTGGATGAGCTATTTCAGTAGAAATTGATTGCAGCCTGTGCAGTTGTTAAATAGCCTAAATTCACCTCTTTCTGCTTTTTCTTATTAGTGTCAAATTAAGTCTTTTATGTATTTTTTCAGGACATGTGCTATGCACTGTTGTGTTTGTATCTTGATTTTTAAAGGTCAATTTTAATACATGGCAATTATGTCTTTTTTGGCACTGGAGATGCCAACTAACAGCTGTTAGTGAGTCAGGAACCTTTTGCAATTGTGTTTGCTTTACTACACACTTGGAATTCTCCTTTTCATCTTCTGTTTTGCTGAAGTAATTTGGGATCCAGTATTCACATATTTAAATGCCACCAGATATCACAGCTTAACGTTGTCTTGAAAGTGTATTGATTTTACTGAATCTTTGTCCACACAGATCCTCACTGTGGTGCAAACATGCATCATAAGCGAGAAGAAAATATTTTGATCAGTGTCAGATGCCTTCATACTTCTTGCTTTTAATACACCAGACAACTGAGTCTTTGCAGCTTACTCCACTCCTCTGTTCTCTTCTGCCTGCCATGGGCAGAAAATTTAGATCTGACTGTTAATTATTTTTCTTACATGCTGCTGGAAGGTACTTCAGCACTTTTAAGTGTGAAAGTTCCAGCAATTCTTATAAAAATCAAGAAACTCATTATGAGGTCTGACTGCCAGCTGGACAGGAGGAATTGGATTTGTTTTAATTGGGTTTTA
Source organism: Bombycilla garrulus (assembly GCA_013400315.1). Taxonomy (NCBI): domain Eukaryota; kingdom Metazoa; phylum Chordata; class Aves; order Passeriformes; family Bombycillidae; genus Bombycilla; species Bombycilla garrulus. The sequence goes on from VXBU01008269.1 coordinate 836,181, forward strand.
AAGCCCAGACTCCGCTCCTGTCAGCTGCTTTTTCCAAGATCCAGGGTTATACCTGTTTGCACAAACTGCTGCACCTCCCTTCTTAGGGTCAATTTACCTCTTGTTTCCAGTCTGTAATCTCGAGTTCTCTTATTTCAGAATATTTTAATGAGTTTTCTGTGTATTCTGTCCTTTACCTAAGGACCTGAATGTATTATTTTTGTGGACTGAGAAAACTCCTCCCTGAGTTTGCTTTCAGAGCAGCCTTCAGGAACTTGGGTGTCTGAAACCACCTTGCTCCTGCGTCCCTCTCTCCAGTGGATGTGCTGTGTTCCAAAACATTTGTTTTATTCATGTTCTGGCTTAGGGAACAGCAGAGGTGAGAGAGAACTGCTTCACTGTGTAACATTCTCTGCCTGCTGAGCCAGAAGGAACTTAAACCAGTAACAAGTCAGTTCTGATCACACATTGCTATTTGCCCACCTGTGTGAAAGGATTTTATTTAGGATGAAGAGTTTTCCGTATTCCATGCATTAAATCTGAAAACTGGGTCAACAAGAGTGCAGAAAAATAAATTTATGAGCTCACCTCTGTGGATTTGGCTGTTGATGGATGCACATCTTAAAGATGTCTCCAGTGTTGATGGCTGGCTCCCAATTTCTGCATTGTTCTTGTTTCTAAGTTAAATATTTTCAGGTCCCAGCATTTCTTTGTGTTAAAAATGCAGAACCATTGCAGGAGCACTTTTTAAAGTCTTATCTGAGGGCAAAACCTGGAGACAATAAGACTGATCAATCCTTACTCAAAAAGGACATTAACATAATTTTAAAAATCTTAACTCACTGGTAAAATAGCAGAAAAGAGAAAAATGAGCACTTTCTTCTTTCTCCAGGATTCTGGTGCCAGAGTAACTTCAGGTAGTAACTTTTAAATTGTAGAAATGTGTGGAGGAAAAGCATGAAAGCCTTTGGCTCAGCTTTTTAAAACACCTAGACAATGCATTTCCCATGTATTTGTGTGCATGATGTACCTTTGACCATGCACTTCTGAGATAAATTATTATAGGTGTGTACTCACCTTTTTACAAAAANNNGACATTATAAAAAAAAAAAAAAAAAAAAAAAAAAAAAAAAAAAAAAAAAAAAAAAAAAAAAAAACCAAAACCAAAAACATCTTTTGGGGAGTTTTTGTAGGAGATTTATACAAATCTGCATCCTTCCCTAGGAAATCTATGTAAATATTAATAGTTGTGTTCTCAGTTACTTGTGCCGGTGACTGAAATTATCAGGAAGTAGAAGATGAAAAGGCACCCAAATAAAATAGCGTTTTGGAAAGGTTTGGGTATAAAAAGCATTGGAAAAAATGACTTCCCTCGATGAAAGAGGGTCTGTAAAATTCCATATATCACCAAAAACAACCCCAAAACAGAAGTATGGAAGGGGGAGCTGGAGTTCTCAACATTCACTGAGGCATTGAACTGCCCAGACTGACAGAAGGACAGTGCAGACATTTCAGCAGAGTGGAAACAATATCCTTGTGTGAGTGCTTCATGCAGGCACTGAACCTTGCAGTTCAGTTCACTCCTTAATCACTTGATGCTGGGTGTTCAGACTTGACAAGTTCATTAGCATTTATTAAATCACCTTTCTAGCTGAGCTGCAGAATTTCCAGGTGTGCTGTAATTCTTTATGGTTAAAGCAGGCCAGATCTTTCCTAACTCCTGTAGCTGAGGTTGGACTTCATATCCCAACTGTGGATCTGTGTGGGCAGAAACAGGGAAATTTCCTTGGTTTCTTGGTGGTGAATGGCTTTCCTTGAGAGGAATTCTGCATCCCATCAGCATTCCTTGGAATTCAGAGAAAAAGGCAAGACATGAGCACATGTGGGGTGCAGACCCAGTTCCCACAACTCTGGCAGGGCTTCTTTCTCCTGTGAGTTCCTGGGATCTATCCTGGCACGTTTAAAGGGCCTCAGTTAATTCAGAGGTGCCCTAACCCAGTTGCTTTTTTTAAGAATGATATAAAATACTTCTGTAAAAAGTAAAAATGCTGATACAAAAACTGTAAAAATACTTCTGTGTTAAAACTCCAAATTTTTTGACTTGTAATGCTCCTTCAGCAAAGCAAATCATGGGAGGAGAATATCACAGAATGCATTTCACTTGCTTTGTGATTTTAAAAAATTTAAAAATTGTGATCCTGCTCTTTTTTTAATTCACATTATTCAAGTAATTAATGCCAATAAATAGGGTTTGGGGTATGTTTTGGTTTTGTCTGTTTTTTTTCCCAACTAGGTCGCAGTGCTAGCAGTTCTGGTAGGAACTTTTGGGTGAGTGGATTGGCTTCCACCACCAGAGCTACAGATCTGAAGAATCTGTTTAGCAAATATGGGAAGGTAAGGAGTTATTTTTGTTGGTTTGCTTGCACAAGTTTGTTTGAAACTGTTAATAAAACTTCAGAAACTCTCATCACTGAAAGTACCCATGAACGGAATCCAGTTATCAAAAATACTGTGAGATATTGAGGAGAAATGGCTGAAGTACACAGTGAATGACTGGATTTTTTAATTCTGTTGCTTAGAATATATAAAAATAAATTCAAAATGCTATTTGTGGTCCTTTATTTGAAATAGTAACTGTTTACACACAATTCTGTGCTGCAGTATGGTATCTTCACCTGCTGAAAATTCACAGTTAGCTGTGAATTTAATGCTTATTAAAGATTTCCTTAGGACTAAGTAAAATATACAGTAAGTGTTGAGACAGAATTACTGGGGATATCTTAGGAATTGCCTTAATAACTTAAATTTTAATTTATCAAGAGTTGGCAGCTCCTTTGAAAAACACTTGTTTGGGTAGTTTGGGATATGGGGAGGTGTTATTTGGTTTTGCAGGCAGGGGAGGTCCTACAATTGCTGTTAAGGACAGACAAAATATCAAATCTTCCTGTCAGCTGGAAAATTGAAAGATTTCAATCAAAGGCTGATATCAGAGCCATCAGGAAGAATTTTTGTCAGACTTCTGAAGCCTATTTACAGATTACTACCAGGAGATTGTAGTAAAAGTAAAATGTATGTGCTGACAATCAGCCACTGGATATTTTACTGATGAAAATACTATGGAACTTAAATATTACCTTACAGATAAGTACAAAAATGAATTAATTGTAGCACAGCTTGGAGTTTGAAAGTCATGGGACTGGTAAAAGCATTTTAGTGCTCCTTGTAATTCCATTGATTTGCTTAGAATTCCATCTGGTGACCTAAAACGTTGATCGTAAAGATGTGCCACAAAATTTTAAATGTAATTAAAAAATAAACAACAGCCAACCTAGTATTTGGCTCTAAATAGATGGCATGGTACCATTTAGTAATTTAAATAAAATATTGTTATTTTCTTCAGGGTATTAGCAGAAGCAGAGCTTCCTGGAAGTAGATGTACTTGTGCAATAAAGCAAATGCTCAGAAGTAGGTTCTTTATTCAGCTGTCCTTTAAAACATCACTCCTGAAATGATTGATTTCTGTATTACAAAATGAGCTGCACTGAATATCTGAGCATGCATAAACACCATTTTTGTGACTTTTTCAAGCTCCAGTTTTTTGGGAAACTTCCTGCTTCTAAAAGATTGCAGATAGCATTGTTGATCTGCCTCAGCAGTGACATAAACATTTTTTGGAGGGAAGGTGGCATTTAGCAGTTGAGCATTAATGTGAAAATTTTCTTTAAAATTTGTACTGTTTTTTGCTATTTTACACTAAAGAAAAGTGATGTTGTTGATGTAAAGTTAGATGCCTTTAAACATTTTTATTGTCACCCTGGGGTCTTTCTGTGGAAAGGAATTCAATCTTCACTCCCACATCTTGGTTCAGCTTTTGGAGCATTGCACTGCTAACAGAAACATGGTTGGCTCCAAGCAATGCTCCTTTTGTATTTGTTCATTTCTCAAAACCAAAACCAAAACTTTCCTTCCTAGTAATGGCCAGGAATTAGAAAGAGCAGAAGTGGAGCTTGTAATTGTTGCTGTTTAACCTTGGGGACTTGTCAGAGGGAGAGTAATTCCTGTTTTTCTTGGGAAGGTGGTGGGGGCCAAGGTGGTGACCAACGCTCGCAGTCCCGGCGCTCGCTGCTACGGCTTTGTCACCATGTCCACAGCAGAGGAGGCCACCAAGTGCATCACCCACCTGCACAAGACAGAGCTGCATGGCAAGATCATTTCTGTGGAAAAAGTGAGTACTGGGCCTCAGAGATACCGAGTTCCCAGCAGATTGTGCAAATGATCGAGGCCACATTCTCAGCTGATGATGTGCAAAATAAATTTCAGGCAAAAAATGAACCCGCTGGGAAGAAGACAAGTGAAAAAAAAGAGAGTGAAGCAAAGAGAGAAACAGTCAGTGAGAGGTACTGTGTTAAACATTCTCATACCAAAGGTGTTTTGCTGTTTTTCAGTCTGTTGATTTCAGGAAAAACTAAAGTAACAGTAAGAATTTTTCTGGCTAGCATTCAAAAAGAGGAATACATGGATTTTTCAGCTTTTACTACAAGAGAGACTTCAGTTGATGTTCAGTGCCTAAACTAAAATGTTTCTATTGCATGCTTTAAAGTAGGCACTGGAAAGTTGCATTTTCAAGCACACCTTTTAATTTAGCCACTTTTAAGGCTTAATAATGATTGTGGGGCTTTCATGTCTTAAATCTGTAGGAAAGACCATGTGAGAATTTTGATGTGTGTGTCACTATTTCTTCATTACCTTGTGTCTCATTGGAATAGAGTTTCCTCCAGGTCCAAAACAGTTAAAATAATTTTCCAAGATCTGTTCCCAGATCATGTTCCACTTGAGCACTGTGCTCTTCCTCTCTAGCATTGCTGACAGTACCTGAAACAGGCACTAAGAGGGTGAATTAAACACTAAGAACTTTGTTTGAATTATCTTCTTGAGGCTTAACTTCTGTTAAATGCTACTTGCTGAGAATATTTGCTGTTATTTCACCCTGTTGCCTGACAAAAATGGTTCATTGTCATGTTGTGTAAGAAACTCTGTGGTCATGAAACACATGGTGGTGTGAATTTGTCTTCATGCTTCCTGTTGAGAATCCTGAATCCTGGCCAAGTTTGTTGTACTGAACAGGATGGTCTCAATATCTTGTTTTATGGTGCAGGAAGTTGTGGAAGGAAATGTTTGGAAATCTAATTATGATTGTTATCACATCAGAGTTTTATTTTGTTGCTGGCCTTTCCTTGGAATTTTCTTTTCTCTTAGTCTGTATTCATCTAATCTGTATCAATATCTATCCGCAGACCTGCTGGTGCTAAAAGGGATGAGAAATCTGACCAAAAAGATGACCCTAAAAAGACAGAAGATAAAGATGAAAAGGAAAAAAAAGATAAAGATGACCAGAAGTCTGGTTCATCAGATCAACCTAAAACTATTAAATCAGGTAATTTGGCTGTTGGTTTTTTATACAGATTTTATACAGATATATGTTGGTGTAGGAATATTTAATTGTAGGTAGTTCTTTCCAAAGATTGTTTTTTTCCTAGGATTGTTTCAGATTCTTAGTTGGAAATCCAGAATGAATAAGGGGGAGATGTTTGACATTGTGCAGTCCTTAAAAGAAGTGCCTGGATTAGCTGGAGTGAAATAATTGATTTTGAAGTGTTAAATGCCCATTTTCACATTTTAGAGAAAGGACTTCTAAACACACACTTGTCTTGCTAGGTCGTGTAGTTTGATTGTTTCTTTCCACTTCTGATTGATTTAGGAAGTAAAGGAACAGAGAGAACAGTAGTCATGGATAAATCCAAAGGAGAACCTGTTATTAGTGTGAAAACATCCACTACATCAAAGGACAGAGTAAGTGATGCCTCTGCATGGGAAACATTTTCCTTAGAAACAGATCCTGAATCCTGCCAGGCTACATAAAACACACACTTGTCTTGCCAGTTTGTCCAATTAGAATTTCTTTAACATGGTTTTAATTTAATTTAATTAGTGAAATACCTTTGATTTTGCTGATAGAACACTCAAATCATGCCAAACAAATGGGACAAGGTATTACTGCATTCATGTTTGGTGTCTGCAATGCTAAAAAAGAGCAGCTTTTGGAAAAAAGCAGGGACCAGGCTTTGAGACAGGAACTGTACAAATGGAAACAGAGCTCAGAGTGTTGTTTGTGATGTTTGTCCTTTAATAAATTAAAGTTTCTCTTTTAACTACAGAGCGTGAAGAGCCAGGACCGCAAATCAGAGAGCAGAGAGAGACAAGGGATTGTCCCCTTTGACAAAATCAAAGCACAGCGAAAAATGAGGGAGGCAGAGCAGCGGCGGTAAGAGCAGCACTGACATTGTTTGGGCTTCTTCCCTAAAATAGATCTAATTTTCATTTTTAATAAAATAAGACAGAGAGAGAAAAAGGCCTTCCATTTTTTTCTCCCCACTTGTAACTTTGTTATATTTTCATGAGTATCTATTGAACTTAATTTCTATATTTGATTTTTTGGTGGGGATTTTTGTTTGTTTTCATATGTTTAATAGGTTTCATAATGTTTAAAGGTGAAAATTGCCATCCTTCAAATTCCTTGCTAGAACTGTGACCTGAATTCCATGTTCTCCGCACATGACGAAACTTCTATTTCTCACCTAACAGTAGTCAGACTGAACAGGAGGAAAATGCTTTTGTTATTTTTGTTGAAGAGGAAAGTTTCTCCCTTGTAGTTAAATTCTTGAGCTTTAGTGGAGTTATTATTGTCATTATTCTCAGAAATAAAACATTCTTCACAGATACTTTATTTCAGTGTAAGAAATGAACTGTGTGCATTTGGATTCACATTCTCCTGACCATAAATATAGAAGTATTTGTGGGCCTTCATATTCACATTCTCATGACCATATAGAAGTATTTGTGGGCATTTGGATTCACATTCTCATGACCATATAGAAATATTTGTGGGCATTTGGATTCACATTCTCCTGACTGTATAGAAGTATTTGCCCCTGGGGATGAGTTTTGTGCGAGTCATTTGATCAATCTCTAAATAAATTTATATGCACGCTGAGTGTCTTCCCTCCACTACATTAATTCCCTCCATTACACATAAATTGGTGTCATTTCAAGGGGATGATACAAGTTTGCAGCCACTGTGGTTTTAATTTTTAGCAGTCTCATAACTTCCTTTCTTTGTTGAAGCATTGCACGTGTAACTCCTGCCTGTGTTCACGCAGCACCCGCGAGCGCCGGGAGCGGCAGCAGCACCTCCAGACCATCCGCGAGCGGGAGGAGAGGGAGAGGCTGGAGATCGCTCGGGAGAGGCTGGAGATTGAAAGGCAGCGCCTGGAACGGGAACGGATGGAGAGGGAGAGGCTGGAAAGGGAACGGATGCACATCGAGCACGAGAGGAGGAGGGAGCAGGACCGGATCCAGCGTGAGAGGGAGGAGCTGCGGCGCCAGCAGGAGCAGCTGCGCTACGAGCAGGAGCGGCGCTCTGCCATGAGGAGACCTTACGACATAGATGGCAGGTAGAGCCACCAAATGCTGATGATGCCAGTGGGAAATGTCACTGCCAGGTTCTGTCTCATCTGCCTGGACTGGAAAGAGCCACAGACATGCTCTCAGCAGTTGTTGGTTGCATTGAGATGGTTGTGTTTAACAGCCCAGGTTTTTCAACACCCTTTTGAACCTGATCGCCCTTCTTATGGTTTGGAAGGAGGAACTGTATCAAAAGGCATTATCTGGGCTGAAATTAGTCTGTTCTTTCTTTCAGGAGGGATGATCCATACTGGCCAGAGGCAAAACGAATGGCCATGAATGACAGGTACCACTCAGACTTCAGTCGCCAGGATCGCTTCCATGACTTCGATCACAGGGACCGTGGGCGTTACCAGGAGCATTCAATAGACAGGTTGGTGTCTCACCTCCACTGCTGCCTGAAAACAAAACACAAAAATGTACTTAATGTCACATTTTTCTGCCTTTACTGTGTGCTTAGTTTGCATTTTATTTTTCATGTGCTATTTAGTGGCTGTGGACTTTCTGTTCCAAAACCATTAAAAGATCTGTACTGTGCCATGAATTAAAGCTTCTGGCAGGCTTGGTCAGAGTGATTTTACAATACTGTTTCACATATTTGTAGGGTTCTGGAAAACTTCTAAATAATGTTGTAGGCACCTAGAATTTTAACAAGAATATTTTGTTTTATACATTGGGACTAACTGGGTTTCCCAGGAATCCAAATTGTGTCATGTTTTCCATATGTTCCAGCTGTTTATGCCTTTGGCGGATAATGTGGCACAATGTGAGAGCATGATTTTTCATCTGTGTTGTTAAATAGATGGATTTTTATAGTTTTCTGTGTGTTTTACTATCACAGTGATTCTAATCGTCTTGTTTGTAGGAGAGATGGATCCAGGACAATTATGGGAGATCGGGATGGACAAGTAAGTTGCTTTATAGAGCTACAGAAGTATCTTTACATCTTATAACCTGGTTTTCTATAGTGTAATTCTCAACATTTCTATAATTTAATTCTCAACATTTCAGTAATTGAGAATTACATTATATCTACCAAAAGATGTTGGAATAATCAGGTTGTCTTGTTTGCTTCAATAAGTTGAAATCCAATTCAAAGACTTGTTTAGTATAAAAGTTAGATATAGTTATTCTGATAGAAATCAAAGGAAGTGAGTTGTGTCAAAATACAGGACTCCAAAAGTTTGCACAGAAGAGGCAAAGGTACAAAGTACAAATTAATTGAGTGAGGTTACATGGCAATAACACCTGAACTGTAGAGATGTTTGTTTTTGAAGGCTGGGGGAAAAACCTTCAGGGCTCATGAAAGCAGTGAAGATTAATTTTATGGAGTCATAGAATCCTCAGTGACCTTTACTGTGAGATTTGGAGGGACCTGGATAGGCTGGAGAGTTGGGCTTATGGAATATCCTGAAGGTCAAGAGCAGGAAATGCAAAGTCCTGAGCTGATCTTACCAATGTGCATTAATAACTCATGGGAGGGAGGATATGCATGAGGTGTAACCAGGTGCCAGTCAGTGAGCACAAACTGAAACACAATTCTATCTGAAGAGGATTCAAATCCCTTTAACTGGAAACACTGGAACAGGTTGCACGGGGAGCCTGTGAAGCCTCTAGCTGGGAAGATCTTCAAAACCTGGGAAAGCCTGGATCTGGCTGACCCTGAGCAGATGTCAGAAGGTCCCTTCCCTCCCAGATGATTGTGAGATGGAGTAGTTAGTGCTGAGCAGCTACAGGCTGAACAGGAGGGCTCTGGGGCACGGCCCTGGGAGGGCCCTGGGCAATGAACAGGAGAGCCCTGGGCACAGCCCTGGGAGGGCTCTGGGGCACAGTCCTGGGAGGGCTCTGGGCAATGAACAGGAGGGCCCTGGGCACAGCCCTGGGAGGGCTCTGGGGCACGGCCCTGGGAGGGTTCTGGGCACGGCCCTGGGAGGGCTCTGGGCACGGCCCCAGGAGGGCTCTGGGCACGGCCCCAGGAGGGCTCTGGGCACGGCCCCAGAAGGGCCCTGGGCACGGCCCCAGGAGGGCTCTGGGCACAGCCCCAGGAGGGCTCTGTACAGCCCTGTGTGATTTCTCTGGTGCCTTGCAGCATTACCCAGACGAGCGCCACGGAGGCCCCGAGCGGCACTCGCGGGACTCACGGGAGAGCTGGGGAAGCTACGGCTCCGACAGGAGGATGAGTGAGAGCAGAGGGATCCCCCCACAGTCACGGTTGGTACTGAGAACACCTCTTCTTCTGCACCTAAAGAGTGTTTCCATATGTCAGAGTTTTTGGAAGTTGATGGGCTGCAAATGTTTCAATGCCTTGTGCATCAAAGCATGCACTTACCTGATTTTTTAAAATAACTTCAAATCCTAAAGTCATCATGCTTTCCATTAATTTTAACTATAACATTATTATCAAAGTTTGCTATTTTCAGGATAGTGGTTCTCCCCCAATATCTTACTTATTTGTCATCTTAGTTGGTTTGGGCAGAAAGATTCTTCGAAGATTTTACTTAACAGATAGCAATACAAATACAAGATTTACATGAGCTTTGGTAAAGCATTTAAGTAAGTTTGTGACTTAGATTCAAATATAAAAACTATTTCCTATGCTCTGGCTCGTGTGAGAAGATGGGAATTTCATGTCTTTACAGGGATGGGCGTGACTGGGGAGATCACAGTCGGAAATTTGAGGGGCACCAAGATCGTTCCTGGCAGAGCAGCGTGGATGGAGGGATGATAGGACGGGATCACGAGAGATGGCAAGGTATGGCTCTGGCACAGCTCCTTAGCTGTGCTTTGTAAAGAAGAAAATACAGACGTTATCCTTGAAGTAAAACTCTTGCTGTGGATGGATATAAAGGAAGCATTTGAACTTTTTTAGGTGGTGGCAGAGGCAGACCTGGCCACGTGATGCATCGTGGAGGCATGTCAGGGTAAGAACTTCAAAAGGAGCAAAGTGTTTTCATCTTAAGGGACACTTTTTCTATTTGAATTGGCCAAAGAAACATTTCATGGGAGAATCAGGTATCTAATTTCTTACTTAAATGTCAAGGAATAATAAAATAGCCCCATGGTTTTTATGTAATGCATTTTACAGAAGAGTGTAAACAAAAAGAACACCCATTCTTGCAACCTGGCTGTACCAGCATGAGAGAATATTAAAATGTCTGAATCCCTTTCCAGGCGTGGCAGTTTCATGCAGGGTGGCAATCAGAGTCAGATCATGCACGGAGGAGGAATGCAAGGAGAAGGATTTGCTGGCCAGGAAAGGGCAAACAGACCGAACGATCCTCGTTTCAACCGCCGCTACTGACCGTGTTTGGTTTTTAATGCAAGGTGGCAAGTGAAACAAATCTGTTACCCAGGGTTACCATTAATTGTAACTTATGGGCTACTGTAAGTGTAATTTTTTTTAAGCTGCTGCCATATTATGTCACTCAATCCAATGTGAACTCATTTGTTTTGTAAGGTGTTGTTCATATCCCATTTAAAAATGTTTGTTAATGAAGCATTCCATTTTCCATAAATAAACGCCAGTTTACAGTTACTTGCTTTGTTTCAGCAGTCCCTGTCAAACAGATTTCTTCAGCTGTGTGTTAAACCATAACTTTGTTTCAAAGATGAGGTGTCAAAACGCCTTACAGGTGTCCCTTTGCACTCCCAGAAACAGTGCAAATACTGTGTTTTACCTCAGAGCTGTCAGTTACCAACCCATGTAAGCATGGCCCATGTGCCACCATGAGAGAAAGTCAGTGGATCACAGCTGTCAAAGTTTGAATGCCCTGCCACTGCAGAATTGCCACAGGAGCTTGTAGGGCAAGTGGTGAAGAATTCTTATCATCTGGTGTCATATGCAATATAATGTCTGAAAAACTAGTTACATTCTGTGATAGCAGCACAGCCTCTGTAAGAGACAGCACAGAGGTGCTTGTGACCCTCTTGCAGGTGCTTGGCAGGATCACTTTATTTAGCTTCTGATAGATATGGGTAGTCCAAAACTCCAGCAGTCTTGCCCAGTAATTTTACCCAGCAATCCATAATTTCCTTAGAAGCAGCCACTGGCTGTGCTTTGGCATAGTTTTGTATTGAGGAACTGACATGATGGAGATTGGTGCAAATGATCTGTTGCTTTGTCATATCCAAGTTATAATTTGTCTTTGTGCAGACATCTCTGGAGGAAAGGACCTTAGCCTTACCCTAAAATGGCTTTTATGATGCCAGGAGGAAAAAAAAATTCCCCTTTCATTTGTAGGGTCACTGGGTTTTTTTCCATCTTTAGAGAAGGGGTTTTCTTGAGAGTTGCCTGAAGATTTTTTTTTTCATTCATCAGTGGAGAAAGCAAATTACAATGATGCAGCTTTGAAGAGCAATCATCAAAGGGCAAAGAAGTGGTACAGAAGATGCTGAAAAGCAGAGACCTCAATTTCTGAGCATAGCAGAGGTGCAGTACTGTGTTTGTACGTGGTGTGCCTTGCTCCAAGTATTGCAGCAAAAGCCAGAGAGAGAAAGACTCTCCAGATGAATATCAGAATTGCATTAGTGGGAGGTTTGGCCCAGTGAGAAGGGGGAGTGACCTGGAACCAAAGTTGTGCTGCTTCAGGAAGCAGCAGGGGAAGTTAGAGAAGAAATGGGGCATTAATAGAGGTTATCTGGGTTCTGGGGTGCAGTGAAGCATCTGGCACCTGCAGGACACAACTCCAGGGTTTACTGAGCTTGAAGCTTCCATCTGGACCAGGTTTAAGAGCTGCTGATGAACCCATCCTTCAGGTATTAGCTTAAGCATTTTTAAAGCCATTTGCATCTTAGCCAAATCCTCTGAAACCTCTGGGCAGTTGGCTTCAGCATGTATCTGTTTGTTAAAAAAGGAAACAAAACTGCAAATCCTTCTTCATCCTCATGCTTTAAATTTGCTTCCTCACTTCAGTAAGGACTGATCTTGCTCTCCCATCCTGCTGTTCCCTGTTCTGCAGCTCTGTTTTGTCTTTCTGTAATTATAACAAGCTTACCAAAAAGGGTTAAAAACACAGAATCAATTTTGTATCTTTATTTCACAATAGTGGTGCACTCCAGGCCACTGGTGCTCCTTATATTTGCCTGGACTGTGACTGAAAAGTGACCTCCTGCAAGTTTTCATCCACATTAAAATGAAAATATGCACAGTCTGCCAACTGGGGCATAGTGCAAATTAACAAAAGGTTTCATGCAGCTAAACTTTGCCCAGTTACCCTCCCCTGTGCTTCTGTGATCATCCTGGCCCACCTTTTACACCATCTTTTACTATTACCTCGGATTGTAATTTTTTTTTTAACTCTTGTTGGCTTGGTTTGAATTAGATGGCATTCACCTTCAAGATTAATTCAGCTTCAGAATAATCTATTTGATTTCCAAGCTTCAGAACAGAAGCTGTTCCTCAGCACATGGCCATCACTTCATCACAACTGTGATTCCTGGAGCCTTGAATCAGTGCTAAGACAAAGCAATTATTCCACTCTGCAGGCTAAAACCAACCCAAAAACAAATGGAAGTTCCAAAGTCTTTTATTGTAGCCCTTACACGGCCGAGCTGCCCTCCAGAGGGCTGGACTGAGAGAATCCTGAAGCCTGGAGAGAACACGTTCATTTCACAAGATCCTTCACATATTTCCATCCTTCCACTGTGTATTCACAGGCCCTGGTGGGAGCCACAGACAAGGCAGACATGACTGTGTGCACTCCTGCAATGAAACAGAGAACAATTACCCTGAGATCACCAACATCCAAGCCAAAATTCCCAATTTCCACCTTCACTCACTGTAGATCTCTTTAAGCCCTGAGCATTTGTGACACAGAAATACCAACTTCAGGGCCTGTACATGAGTTAAGACAATTACAAGAGCTCAGTTCTTTTTTTAAGTCCTGTTTTATTTGTGGCCTTGCCACAGACTCCATGTGTGATGCTGGACATGTCACAGTTATTTGTGGATTGTGTTTCCCCACAATTACATGGTGAAACACACTTTGCTGCACCATAAAAACAATATATTACTAGCTATTTATAACATGCTTTGGCCTTCAAACAAAAATGTCTAAAATTCTAATAACGATGGGAATGCTCATCCCTTCTGAAAAGCCAAAAACTGAGTTCAGACTCAGTTAGTGAGCAGTTATTTTACCTTTATTCCAGGAATTAGAGATGGAAAATTCAAATTTTGGAGTGGCTGGGAGCTAGAAAGAAAGAGAGAGACAAAATATCAGCATTCGAGGGGTTTCACTTGGAATTCACATCACCTTGGCAAAGCCTCCTGACCTCAGATCTCAAAAATACTTCGGTGTCTACTCCTGTAAGCCTCAAAAAGAACCAGACATGATGCTTTAAGTCTGGGCTTTGCTCTTTCCTGCAATATAAAGTAGGTGCAAAAGGTAGAACACATTATTTAGGTGCTCCTGAAAAAAAAAAATCTCCATGGCTGTCTCTGTTAGTTTGTAATTGTCTGTAATATGAAAAATCTTTTCAAACTTTAAGCAAAGGCCTCTTCTTTTCTGAGGATTTTAAAAACTAAGAACTCATAGAGGAGGAGCCTCTTCAGGCAATTTAAATTCAACTTGAACTGTTAGTAATGTAAGAAATTGGCAGGATAATATTTTCATTGTTTTTCTTAAAATTATGTAGAAGTCTTAAAAAGAATCTTAGAAATACCACTACCACTACTCTGGAACAACAGCTTCCAGAGCATGTTTGCAGTCCCCTCCTTGACCCTGCATAAGCTGGTTACCCCTCTTCTTTGAAACAACATCCATGAGCAAGGTCTCTGCCCCAAATTCAGAATTTAATTTGCCTTCCACTTCAACCCTCTTCAAAATATTTGCCATGTGAAATCCAGTTTCAACAGTGAAACTCCTACCAGCCTCACTAGAATCAGAGAATCACTCCCATATTTTCTCTTCCTGATTCAGAGGAGGTGTCTGTGTTGGAGGGATCACCTGAGCAGCCCTTACCTCCCAGCCCAGGTAATCTGTCCACTCTTGGATAGCTTGGGGAAGCTTTTCTTGAGCTTTTTTGAGTGCTTCAGCACCTTGTGTGCCACTGCCCAGCAGTCCCTGGTCATATGCCACATACACAGCACCTCCAGCCAGGCCTCCTTTGATCAGAAACCTGAAAGAATTGAAAGCAGAACAGTTCAGTTCGTGTTCTGACCATCAGTGCATCTCTCTCAGTGGCTGTGACTGCCAAAGAGAGTTATCAATAAAGAAATCTCATATCTTACTGCAGGCAAAAATCAGCAGAAAAATACCTACCTATGTTCCTTGCCTTCCTAGGACAACTTCCCTGTCAGCCCCTTGAAACTACACCTAATTCACATTTATCAGTGGTTTGCAATATAAAAATGAGAAAGTTTCTCAAAAGCATGTGTCACTTTAAAAAGCTTGAGAATCACTGGCATATTCCTCTGCAGAAAGCAACTAAAGGATTTTGCAGTGGGCAAGCCATCCATGTTAATGATGTTAATGTTCTGATAAATCTGATATTTATCTAATAAATTTGACAGACACCAATATCTTGTTACGCTCATTACAGTCCAGTGAACTCCTGGCCACGGTGTTTGCATTGCCACAGCTTTTAATGTTTCCCTGCACGATGTGCAGTCACCAGTTTACAGCTGTGATGGCAACATACAAAAGGAAAGACAGGAAGAGAATATTTGGCCTTTATTGGTATTTCCATTACAAATAAGAGATCTGAGCTGACTGACTTTCCCAGACTCACAGGACAGAGATGTTTTCCCTTTAAAAAACCAGCAAAAGCTATTGTACAAGGAGACAACTCAAAACTTGGCAGACAGCGGTACTGCAGTAGTAGGACATATGACAGATACAAGAGAGCTGACAAGAGAGAACCAATTTTTCACACGCATTTCGGGGGAAAGGGATTTCTCTGCTAAAATGCCGAGTTCGCCCTCAAGGAAACCCTTCTACACTCCCTGGTTGTGCTTGTTCGTCCGGCTCCGAACGCCGCGCTACTCCCGGGCTTATGTTCCGCGTGCATGTTCGCCCCCAGTCAGCGCCAGAGCCCCGCCCGGGAAGTGCGGACACACGCGGGGAGCCGCGGGGGCAGCCGAGGCCAAGGGCGCGGAGCGAGGCGAGCAGAGCCCAGGGACAGGGCCGGCCGCGGGCCCGGGGACGGGCCGGGGACAGCCGGGGAGCACTGAGGAGCGGGGGGCAGCGTGAGCCGCGGGCCGGGCGGGGAGCACCGGGGGGGGATACGCCGTGCGAGGGTGCGGGAGGGCGGGTGNAGGGGAGTGAGGGGCGTGAGGGGCAGGGTTGGGCTGAGGGCGTGAGGAGAGTGAGGGGCCGGGCAGGGCTGAGGAGCCCGACAAGGCTTGAGGGCATGAGGGGAGTGAGGGGCGTGAGGGGCAGGGTTGGGCTGAGGGCGTGAGGAGAGTGAGGGGCCGGGCAGAGCTGAGGGCGTGAGGGGCTGGGCGAGACTGGGCAGGGCTGAGGGGAGTGAGGGGCGTGAGAGGGCGGGCAGGGCTTGAGGTAGTGAGGGGCTGGGCAGGGCTGAGGGATGTGAGGGGACCGGGTGCGGCTCCTGCGCCTTTGTGGTGCTGTCCCCGCTGCCCGTTTTGTCGCGCTGTGTCGCAGCGTGGTGGCAGAGCAGCTTATCCCACTGCTCTTCTTATCCAGACAAGGCTCCGTCCTGTGGGCTCTGCCGCCGCCTCCCTCCCGAGAGGCGGCTGCTCTGGGGTCACTGCTGCCAATTGTCATCAGCCTTTAATCAATTAAGTGTTCTCTAGGATTAGACACAAAGGTTTTTTTTCTCCTGTCGGCTCGCGGTGTGTGGAGGCTCTGAGTGGAGAGGGCTGTGGGAATCGCCGGTAAAAGATCCTTTTTATTCTTGACCAAGGTGGCTGTGGCTCCCAGGGGAGAGACCCCTCAGCTGGGCTCTCGGTTCTACAAAAGCCTTTACGTGCCTCTCGCGGGTTGGCTCCAGCCATCAGAGGAAGAACACAGTATTATTTTGGCTGAAGTGCTCAGCTTGAAGACTTCACTTTGTTCTTCACAGCTTGGAGTGATATGAAGCCAATTGGGAAAGTGCTTTGTGCTACAGGGGTTGTAGCTGGGCTTTTGGCTTTCTTCTGGAAAGACGACTTTAACCCAGGTAGGCTCGCCAGGGAGATGATTTCAAGCTGAAATATAAGTCACACAAGAGAAGAGGCTGAATTTCCCAACTTTGACTGATGGTATCATTCCTGCCCGTAGTCTTACTAGAGCTGATGGCCCCAAAGCAATGTTTAATTCCTAGAAACAAAGAGAAACTTGAAACAAAGAGGAAGACAAAATGGTCTAAGAGCAGAGATCCTGCTGTCTCTGTGGGGGGAAAATGGCACTTTGCTACTGCCTGGCTCTTTTTATGTTTTGGTTGTAAATTCCTTGGTGTCAGGGACCATCTTTATAGGTGTGCAGTGCCTGGCACAGGAGGGCTGATGTGTCTCCAGACTGATGGCAAAGAGTAAATGATGTGCTGAAGGCACGTAGCCTGGTTTCTGGTTTATGTTGTACAGGAGTTAAAAAACAACTTGGTTCTTGAAAGATTTTGGTCTAACAGCCCAGGCAAAGGCCCTGTGACACAGCCAGCTGGCATCATCATGTCATCTCATTGTCAGTCCTGCCTCTTCTAGTTTTGGAGAAGCACCAAGAATTTTGAGCACTTTGGTGCATCTTTCTTCTTTAAAGCTCTGCCAGTAGTTAAGGGCAGCTCCTCTGCTGTTTCCTTCACTTAATTCTGTGTCTTATATTCTTTTTCCCATAATAAAGAGAGCCTGTCTGGTGCCCGTGTTCTCGTGACTGGAGCCAGTGCTGGGATTGGAGAGCAGATAGCATATCACTATGCCAGGTTTGGTGCTGAAATTGTGTTGACTGCCAGAAGGGAAGCTGTGCTGCAGAAGGTGAGAATCTCATCCTTGTACGGGGGGAAGACATGAGAGATTCACGATTTTACCAAACCAACAAAAAAATCAGTTGTCAGCATGATAAGTTTTCCTTCACAACTGTTAAGCATAAACCCAGAAGAGAAGCTGGCCTGTACAAGAAGATGCAAATACAGCTGAGCTTTTAACTGCCTGAACATTTATTTATATGGGGGATGGTGTGAAGCTGCAGCAGGAAAAGTTCAGGTTGGACATGAGGAAAATATTCTCCAGTGGGAGGGTGATCAGTCACTGGAGTAAGTTCCCCAGGGAGAAGTGGTCATGGCACCAAGCCTGCCAGAGTTCAAGGGACATCCTTGCCCATCCTTAATGATATCCTTGCCCATCCTTAATGATATGCTTTGGTTTGAGGGAGTCCTGTGAAGAGCAGGGATTTGGATTTGATGATCCTTATGGGTCCTCTTTGATCTGAGATACTCCATGAACTACAATTCCTGTGCAGCTTTTCAGAGTCCAAGTTATTCTATTTGTAGCTGTTTTGTTAAAAACTCAAGACTTTTTGTAGGTTAAATGTTTTTTGACCAACTCAAACAGATGAGACTTCTTCATCTGTACTTTATGAAATGGGACAATATTTAGAAAGGGTAGCTCTTTAACTGTGGGGATGTGTGACTTCCAAGGAAAGTTCTTCACTGTGAAATGGTGCAAAAGGTGAGTTGAGGACAGTGAGCATAATAATAGTTCCTAACGACTGGAAGGCATTATTTCAGCAAATAGCTAAAAGTGCATATCATTGCCAGGCACATTCACACACTCAACATAGCAAAGGAATTATGAAAGATGAATTCTTTTCCAGTTATTTTGGAAAATAGAGAAGAACTTAATGTAAAGCATAACCCTTGTTCCAGAAGATTTCTCCTGAGGAAGATTGGTTTTTTTCCCAGTGAATCTTGATCCTGTCCCGAAGTAGATTGTTTAAGCAGACAGTTAAATAGAGGTAACTCTTTGCAGGATGCAGATTCAAAGTCTGGATGCAGAATGAGCTCTCCATGGCCCCAAAAGCAGTAGATTTTAATTTAAAGTGTGTCTCTGTCCAGAACTGACTCTCACTGATTGTAGCATGTGCTTTAAGGTGCCCTTTTCCCCTATTCTTTTTTCAAATAATTTAATCTTTGGGATGTGTTCTTTTTCAAGGTGATGGAGAAATGCCTGACACTTGGAGCAAAGAAAATATTTTATATCCCTGCAGATATGTCTTCCCCTTCAGAGCCTGAAAAGGTGGTTCAGTTTGCTGTCCAACAGCTGGGTAAGCATCCTGGGCATCTCTTTGGCTTTCAGGTGTGTGCACAGTTCTCATTCTAATAGGAGCTTCCTGCTTCAGTTCCCTGAGCTGAGAAAGGTGTTAAGGACATCAGAACTAAGTTCTGAGCCTGCTCATGCTGAAGGATCATTTCAGGGGGTTGTTGTCAAAGTCAAACTGTTTTCCTTTCAGTTCTACTCCTGAGCAGCAGTCAAAGCTGCTCCCAGACGGGCATATTTAATCTGTCTTCATGGCAAAGCATTCCCAGCCTTCTGAGGGAGTGGTTCAGCCCTCAGGCATTTCTGAGCTCCCCGGGTGATGGTCAGGGAGGGAACCCTTGTGTCACTGCTTTTCCTGCTGTGCCAGGGGGCCTGGATTACCTGGTGTTGAACCACATCGGCACGAACCGTTTCCAGGAGTGGAGTGGAGATGTGGAGTACAGCCGCTGGCTCATGCAGGTGAGGCTGTGCCTGCCACCTCCTGGGACAGCCCTGGGAGCCTCCCAGGCAAACCCAAGTCTGTGCCAGTGGTTGGGAACAATCCTTTTACTTCATTCATTGTCTTCATTGAAGACAAGTTGGGAGACTTTGTTAGTAGAGATGTTGAACATATGTGAAGAATGAATGGTTTGGAAGAACTTCAGACTTCTTCAGTCTCAAGCTGCCCCAAGGGAAATCTGGGTTGGATATTAGGAAAAAGTTCTTTGCAGAAAGGGTGATAAAGTTCTGGAATGGCTGCCTGGGGTGGTGGTGGACTAACCTCCCTGGATGTGGCACTGGGTGCCAGGGTTTAGTTGAGGAGTTGGGCACGGGTTGGATTCAATGATCTTGAAGGTCTCTTCCTGCGAGGATCTCCGCAGTCCCAGGAGACCCCACAATGTATAGAAAAGTCCAGGTTTCCAGCCTGTGCTGCTGAAAGAGTCTGGAGTCCTTTGTTCCGGTTCTCAAGGCAGTTTATCAGTTCCTTATCAAAAGTAGATTTCTCTGCTCTGCCAGGGTTGGCACAGAACGCGTCCAGAGACACACTGTGCCCGCCCCGGGTCAGCTCTGATCTTTTATACTAATAACTACCTATTGAATGTTTATCATTAATTACCAACCCGTGCCCCTCACACCACACTGCCCAGATCTGTGTCAAACCAATCCAAAAGTGCCAGCATCACCA
This sequence comes from Bombycilla garrulus, assembly GCA_013400315.1. Taxonomy (NCBI): domain Eukaryota; kingdom Metazoa; phylum Chordata; class Aves; order Passeriformes; family Bombycillidae; genus Bombycilla; species Bombycilla garrulus. Next base: position 856,037 of record VXBU01008269.1, read on the forward strand.
AGAAGATGGAGGTTATGAAGAAGAACAAAAGATAACATGGCACGTGTAAAGATCCTCCATCTTGTGCCTCAGCCCCCCCTGTACAGATCTCCAACCCCCCTGGACACACACTCAAATTCTTTTCTTTTTACTTATAACTACTACTATTTTTCTATCTAAGCTTTTATTACTTGAAATTCTTCATACAAAGCTGACAACCTGTTCCATGGATTAGAATCAGAGCCACAGGCATTTTCAGTATCATTCCAGGGTCCCTGACACCTCTGGCAAGGCTGAAAAGCCTCCTGAGCAGGTTTTGGGTCGGCCAAAGGCATCATAGGAACCCCCTGGGTTCCAACATCTTCCAACCTGGTGATTCTGGCATTCTGTCCTCCTTACCTCCCTTTAGCCCTGGAGTTTAGGGGTGATGGGCAGTCCCAGGCAGGTGTGTTTACTTCAAGAAGGTTTGTAAGTGAGCAGCCAGCACTTCCTGCTGCATGTGCACAATTGCAGAACACAAAGTTGTTTGAAATGGTGTCTGCCATTTGAGTCTCTGTTCACAGATTTAGAGTTTTCCTGTAGAATCACCCTGGTGCCAGGTTTTGGGGCCATGGAAATGAAGAGCTATTTTCTTTATTCAGGTGGATCATACAAGTTTCTATTTTATTTTGGAAAGAGGCTTTTTGCTGGAGAGTGGGAATTTAGGAACATAGGTAAGAAATCCTTACAATTTAAGAGAGCAGTCAAGCTCTGAAGAGATGCTGAATTTTGTGCCTCAGTCAAGAAAAACTTAAGAGGGGAGCAAATTGAGACTCTGGTGTCTTTGGCAGGGATTGCAAAGTAAAGAATAGCATAAAGAAAAGTCAGGGACAGCTAATTGTATCTTGTCAGGAAATCTGTATTTAAAGCCCAGGAATAACCTTTGCTCTGAATCTTCTTCACTGCTTTTTCTGGAATCTGAAAGACTCAGGGATGCAATGTTTGTCCCCATCTTTAAAGATGATTTTTCTCATTTGATGTTTGAAAAGGCAATTCAAAACCATGCTCCTTTCAATTTCTGACCACTATTGACTTTCTTAGCTCATGCTTTCAAACACTCTTGCTTCTTCCATGTCTAATTTTTTATCATTCCAGGTGAATTTTTTTAGTTATGTGGCTCTTGCAACAGCAGCTCTTCCCACCCTGGAGAAGAACAGAGGTGCTCTGGTGGTTGTTTCTTCCCTCACAGGTTGGTGGCTTCATCTGGAGTAAGTGCTGGCCTCATGGTAACAATGGTTCCCAGTACTGTTCATAGCTACTGTTCATATTTCTCTGTTGTTCAACTCCTAAACACATTTTCAAACTGTGCTTTTAACAGTGTATAATAATAATAATAAATAAATACGTATTCTAATATATTATATAAAGGGAGACTCACCTGAACAGAGCATGAGTTGATACAGTCTGACAAAGCCTGCATCTTTTCCCAGATTCCCTCTCCAGGGATCCTCCTTACACGAGTTTCCTGGTGTTTTCCATTCTCTCTTTTCCCTTCCCAGGGAGAATGCCCACTCCCTTCACCACTTCTTACTCTGCCACCAAGTTTGCCCTGGATGGATTCTTCGGCTCCCTGCGCCACGAGCTCATCATGCAGAGGAGAGATGTGTCTGTCACACTCTGCATCCTGGGCCTGATTGATACTGATTCAGCACTGGAGAACACCAGGTATGCATTTGTCTGCAGGAATACATCTCTTCTTGAAAGCATGCAAAAAATATAAATGCACAGCAGCTCTGTTTGAGAGGACGTGTGCATCTCTTTGGGGAGAGCGCACCTGCCTGGGCACATGACAGGGGCTGTTCATGATGGAAGAGGAGCAGGCAGAGCCCTGTGGGGTCAGTGTGCCCAGCTCAAAGCCCCCAGCAGGGACTGCGTGGCTCTGGGTGACCCTCTGCCCGTTCCCTTGCAGGGGCAAAGTGCACCTCAGCGCCTCCCCTGCTCCCGAGGCCGCGCTCGCCATCGTCCGGGGCGGAGCCGCTCGGCTGCCCGAGGTGTTCTACCCGCGGTGGCTGCAGCAGCTCTGCTGCCTCTGGGCTCTGTTCCCCGGCACCAGTAACCAAGTGCTACGGACTTTCTATAACTACAGCGCTCCCTAGGGGATGCCCAGCCTCATCCTAGAGCTCTTCTCATCACATTTCTGCCATCCCACCGAGCGTCCCGCTCAGCCGCGGGTGTCAAGCAGGACCAGGGCAGCAGTGGCGGCAAAATCCCCTTTTCCTAACGTGACTCGTGGTCTCCTCCTGCTTCAGCCATCAGTCAGAGATCTTTTCCGCTGCTCACTCTGCCTCAGCCCTCCTCCCATCTCTCCTCCTCCTTCAGCCTCACCTGCTCTGACTGCACCCAGCCTTTTCTCAGCCCCAGCTTTAACCTCTGTCTGTCTGCACAGGATGTCTTGGAATATCTGTACATTCCTGGGGTGTCCTCCTCCACTACCTCATTTTGGATTCCATGAACCCTCTTGCTTTCTCTAAGAAGAATTTTAATCTCTATTTAAATTAAACACGTTTTTAATGTGTTGGTATTATGTGTTGATGCTTCCTCTGTGAAGAAACATTGGTTCCCTGGATTCTGTGGACCAAGGCCTGTTTGCTGACCCCATGGGACCCAAGGCTTTGGCAGTGTCTTCAAGTGTAAGCATTACCTAAAAGCAGGTGCAACTAACAACATGAAGTAGAGCCCCAGTTACTTATCAAGTAAAACTTTTATTAAATAAATTTAGGATTTTTTTTTTGACCAGAGTGAGGAAGTTGACATTGACAAAGCTTGTATCGCACCTGTAACATTGTACAGTCACATCAGTAACTGTGATGGAAGAAACTGTAAATGCTTGTTTTAAACCAGCTTAACCTAGGATTCCCAAAGTCTTTTTTTTCCCATTTTGCATTTGTTCATCTTTTTTCTTTTTTTTTTTGTTTTGTTCAAAATTAGACTAAGTTTAAACTTCATGAAATTACTTGTAGCAGAAATAAAGTACATTATACAAATCACATACATAATAGATGTTAAGTATAAAAATGGTATTTACAATAAGTAAACATGGACTATAGAAACACACAGACTCTCACAGCTTCATTCACCTCTCATAAACTCTCAGCGTCAGACACAGAAGGGTGGTTGAGGAGATCTGAAGGTACTTAAAGGACTGTGCCACAAACACCTGAACAAAGGGCAAACTGGAGGAGAATGAGAGTTGGCCGAGATTCTCCAAAATCCCCATAGCTCACTTCAGTATCAATTGCACCAACTTGGCCCCACCAACTCTCTGTCCCTATTTCAATGTGCTCACACACCCTCACACACACACCAATGTTTGTGGTACCTTATCAAACTCTGGAGTATTGAAATCGTTCATTCCTAAGCACTCTGGGGTTTGTTGGTCTGTTCTGCCTTGCTTTCCTTTCCTTTCCTTATTTTTGTAGAAACTCGAAGAGACTGTTCCAAACTGTTCAAGGGATGTGCCTTGTCAGGATGACACACACCCCCCACTCCCAGGGGATCTTTTTAAATCCAGTTCTGAACTACATTCTGTGCTTTAGAGTTTGTGTATATAGTGTAAAGAGCTGTCCCTACATATATATATATGTGTATATATATATGTATATGCTGCATAATGTATAATCTGTCTCTTGGAGGGAGTGCTGGGGGGAAAAATCCCAGAATGGAACCCTCTTTCATCCTATTTTCCTTGCATCTGCTGGGGAAAGCTTTGCAGAGGGTGCATGAGGAGAGTCCTCCTGCTGAGTTCAGAGGGAGAAAAGGTCCTGTGTCATGTGGAAGGAGAAGTGCCCAGTGCTGGGATCCGACACAGGGAGGCAGTGTGCAGCCCCTGGGAGGCTTCTCTGGCTGTGCTGGAGATTGCATCTGCTCACACTCTCATCTTCTCCTGCCTTCAGCAAGAAAATGCTGTTGCCATGGAGAGCTGTGAAACACGGATCTGTGCCATGTGTGGGGAGGCAGTGCAGCTCCTCTAAGTAAGGGGACTGCTCTCCTGTGCTTTCAGCCTAATCAGGGAGTGCTCAGGGAAAGGACTGGCACCACATCCCAGGAGCTCTGTCTGCACAAGCCCTTGGAAAGGTAAGACAGAGCTCTCCAGATCCTCAGCCAGGCTGGTGCTAAGGTGGATGAGTGACTCAAGCTGAGCAGCTGACTGTGCCCTAATCCTGGAGGAATGTATTTCTCCTTCTTGCTTGTGTTGAGCAGAGAGATGTGCTCTCTCTCTCTCTCTCAATCTCTCTCTCTCCCCAACCCACCCCCAGCCTCCTCTCTCCAAAATGTTCAGGCCTATCTGCAGTTCGTGCTGAGAAGACACTGTTGCAAAGGCAAACCCCTAATTTCCAACACCTCTTGCAAGCAGTCAGTCTCTGAATGGAAAAGTTTGGTCCTGTGAGCTAGTTTAAAAAAAAATAGAGACTGTATATATTTATAGTTATCTATGAAAGGGCCAGAAACAGAGCAGGAGGGAGGGAGGGACGGAAGTAAATTTCCACACATCACTGCAGTAACCTAGAGACACACCATGGGTTTGCTTGGTCCATGTTCTCCAGCCACACCCCGAGAGGAAGGGCTCCATGTCCCAGGGGCTGCTGGTTTGCTGGTCCCTTTGCTTTGCACCACGTTAGCAGCAAATATGCGAGTCCAGGCGTGGCAAGAATCTTCCTCCTGGGCAGACATCGAGCCTTCTCTTTAACTGCATGTCTTGGAGAGGAGGGGAGGAGGAAGATGGGGTGGGAAAGGTGGGAAGCCGAGGAAGGAAAGGGGTGGTGTCAAAAGTCGATAAATTTACTGGCCTCTCTGAAAATCAACCTGAAGCAGAAATTCTTCCTCTGGACTTTCCCTTCACCTGAACAGAAAGGGAGGAGGGAGGGAAGTGGGAGATTAGGAGGACAGCTATACAAACCTCAGGCTTTGAGCTGCTGCTGCTGCTTAAACGTGGAGGACTCTGACCCAAATCAGATCAGCCCTCCCTTCCTCCCCATGTGTAGGCTGGCAGGAGCTGGCTCTTGGACAGAAGCCCTTCAGGGTCTCACCTTTTCTCTGCTTTTCTGTGACCCTTGTGAATAATGGGGTTGTCTCTTCTTACTCCATAAAGCATTCTTTGCAGACTAACTTCAGGGCCCATGTAACAACTGAAAACTACTGGGTTCAATACCTTTTTAGGCAGTCAAAAGCTTTTTGGGAGCAGTTGGACAGCAGAGTAAAACCCTGCTTAGACCACAAACAGGCCACTGGAACCATCTGCCTGTCAGGGCCCCCGGGGCACTCACAGGCCTTGATGAACCTGAGCAGCACCACCTGCACTGTCTGTCCACACTGCCCACAGCTCCAGGAGTCTCCTTGCAGCTCTGTGCCATCAGCTGTGTCTGACACACAGCGTGGAAGTGCCAGTCTCCACCTGTCCATGGACCTGTCCTGTCCATGCATCTCACTGCCTGGGCTCCAACCCCTGACTGCCTTCCCACCTCGATGCTGATTATTGTCATTACAGACCTGCCCGGCCATCCCTGGACTGTGTCTGACCCTGTTCTCCTTCACCAGACCTGACCCTGATCTTGACTCTCTGGCTTGGCTTTGGGCTTGTCCCATTGCCACAAACTTGCCTGATGATTGTTGAACCTGGCCATTCTCTGCAGGCCTGCTCTGCTCACCCTGCTCAGACAAAGCCTGTGCCCCAGAGCTGTGTCACTGCCTCCCCTCCTGGCCTCCCACTCTGCAGGAGCAGCTGGAGCCCTGCCCAGAGCTGTGCCCTGCTGGGGGCAGTTTACCTGTGCTGCAGAAGTGACTCCTGCTTGCTCACTGCTGTCAGTAGGGATGGTTGGCATCCTTGGGCCGTTTTAACTGCACCTTCAAGCGTTTCATGCCAATCTGGAAGCCATTCATGGCCTGGATAGCAGTCTGTGCACTGGATGGGTTGTCAAAGCTCACAAAACCTGAAGGAAGGACACAGGATGGATGACAACGGCACTGCCGGTGCCATGCCCAGTGAGTGCCATCGTCGTTGATCATGCTTCCCTTGCCTGCCCTTACCAAAACACTTGCTCTGGTTGGTGGCACGATCCATGAACACCTTTGAGGAGATGATGTTGCCAAAGGGCAGGAACATCTGCATCAGCTCGTTGTCTCCAAACTCCTGGGGGAGATGGTAGATGAAGAGATTGCAGCCTTCAGGACCTGCAGGTACGGGGGCGACGGGGAAGGACAAAACAGAAAACCCCCAAAGGGCAGGGGAAGAGAAATGGGCTCAACTCACAGCACAGCACTGGAGGAGAGCCCTAGCACTGCCTCCTGCTGCTCTCACCTCCCCTTGCTTGTCTGTGCCACTGACCCATGAAGGGATCTGAGGGCTCTGAAGAGCCCTGGGAGACTCTATACAAAAGAAGAGTTTCTAGAGAGCAGATTCTCTTTCAAAGCTTGCCTAGCTCCCACACAGGGTGCTGGACACATCCAGCTCTTTGAGTGTCTGGGTGCTGTTTTGCTGGAAGGAAATCAGCTGAGGTGAGAGTTCACAGCTGCCCCAGTCCTAGGAGAGTGGCAGATGCTGCTGTGTGAAAGCTGCTGCTGTAGCACTCCCTGCAGTGTTGCCTTCAGTCCAGAAGCCACAGCCTTAACTGGAAACCTCCCGGATTACCACACATCCAATTACGGGCTGACCTGGTCCTGTTCACTCCCTCACTTGCTCCTCAGGAGCACAAGAAGCTGCTCCCTTGCTGACACTTGCTCTACCAACCAATTGCCTCCAAATTCTATTCAAGCCAGTTTTGAAGTAAGTTGAAAATAAATTCAGCAGGCTATGAAGGCTGAAAAGAGAGGAGAGTACATTGGAGAGGCTGGTTTGACTGGTTCTGGCACCAGCCAGGAGAGGGATGAGTGCTCTTTGCCCCTGACTGCATAGGGAAGGTGCTGCCTCTCATCCCCTTTGGTGTGGAAGGTGTTCCAGGGCCTCTGCACCCAGCAGCATCTGGCCAGGCCTGAGGTCAGGAAATATCCTGTGATCCTTCCCAGTCCACTCACTGCACACACGGGGTTGTTTCCATACCCCAGCTCCAGCATTAAAGATCAGAGGACAAACATTAGTGCTGTCTCCTCTCCACCGGCTCTGTCGTGCAGACGATGAGCTCCACAAACCCCACCCACACTGCAGACACCCCTATTCCCACCCTGAGCCTCACCTTCTCGCTGCTGCTGCTGCAGGATGGGAGGCTGCTGAGGGATGCTCTGTGCAATGGGGGTGATGGTGGTGGTTGGATACACAGCTGCAGCCCAAGGAAACAGAACAAACCATTTACCTGAGGATCTGGTCAGCCACACAAGGGCCTGAGGGAGGCAAGGGAAGCTGGTACCTGCATACTGCTGAACTCCTGTGAAGGCTGGGTGCAAAGTCTCTGCTACTGAAGGGCTCTGGGCTGCAGAGAAAAACACAATCAGAAGCACAGCAAAGAGAATCACTCATGCATTCTGTGTGTGTGTATGTGTACGTGTAGTGTTGTTTCCCACCCTCGCCCCCAAGTGAGTCTCTGCAACTTGCTGGGAGGGAGCTACAGAAGTGTGGGGAATGCAGAAAAGAGGAACTGATTGTAGTTCCTCAGATCTCTGCATGGTGGGGTTTTTTTACTGCTCTCAATACCTGAATATGGCACAAGGCCGTTGGTGTAAACTGTTTCCAAGGTCGGATGCCCATTTGGGAATGGCACCACTCCAGTGAATCCATTGGAAATGGGTGCCACCAGCCCTGGCACGGCTGCTGTTCCCAGGAGAGGTGGTGAATGTAGCCCTGGAGAACAAGAAGAGAGGACATGCCATCAAAGTCAAGGTCCCACAAAGGCCCTGCTCCCTCATTCCACCTGCCTGGCAGGACTGCCGTGTATGAAGCCATCATCTCTTCTACTTGGCACATGGAAATGAGACTGGTGCTGGAGCCTTCACAAAATTCAGAGGCAGCAGTGGGAAGAGTGTGAGAAGAACTGCCAGTCCTGAGTGCTGTCAGAGCTTTGGGGAGGAACATCTTTGATCTGGGTTTGCCCAGCACCTGGCATGACACACGCCTGTTGTGACAGGGGTTTGAACCCCACATGGATTATTGCTGTGGGATGCACTGCCGACCTCAGAGTCAGGTGCAATCCTGGGAACCCAGTCCTTCTTTACTAAAACTGCAGCAAAAAAGCACAGCCACAGGGCAAGAGGATGTGTTGAACCTGTGAGGGGTCAGGGGGGCTGCAGGAATTTGTGCAGAGCAGAGAACACCACGCTCAGAGGCTGCACTGCTGGAGAGAAGCGAGCCGGTGCAGCTGCTGAGGCTGGAGGTGCAGAGCTGTGTCAGCTGGGAGAACCCGAGCCCAGCGGAGCCCCCGGGGACGCCTCACCTGACGCTGGTGCGATGGGAGCGGCGGGCAGCCCGTTGAGACTGACGGCCCCGATCTGCTGGATGTGGCACGGCGAGAAGGCCACGCCCGGGCTCAGGTAGCTGCCGTGGGAGGTGGAGAGAACCGTGGTCTGCTGCTGCATCAGCTGCAAAGCAGAACCGTGCAGTCAGGGCCTTGCAGAGCTGGGGGAGGCTGCGCAGACCAGCCTGGCCGTCACCTCCCCCGGCTCCTGCCACCTGCCCTGGAGCTTCCCCCGACACCGCCAGACCTGCTGGGGTGGGCAGTGGTGGCCGTCCTCCCCGGGCCCACGAGGTCCCTGCAGCCACGTACTCGCACAGCTGCTGCCCCTGCCGACGTGGGACAGCGGCCTGGCGACCCGTGAGAGCCCCTGAGAGTTGGGGACAGCTCCCTGTCCTGCAGGCAGGGGACACAGCTCAGGGGGCATCCCAGTCCACGCAGCCAGGGCCACGGCTGGGCACCCCCACGCCTCGCCCTGTCCGTGGGCCAGCAGCCTCCAAGGGCTGTGGCTCACCCAGCTGGGCACAGGGAATCAGGACAGGCCCCTCTGGCTCAGAGAGCTCCAGAGCAGGCAGGGAGCGGGTCAGGGCTCCTGGAGCCCAGCAGCTCCATCCCCCCACAGGCCCCTGCACTGTCAGGCACAGGCTCCTCTCCCTGCTCACTTCTGCCAGGACAGTGCCAGACATTCAATAACTCAGCTTTGCCTCGAGGAACGCGGGACAAACCCCTCTGCCTGTGCCCAGCCTCCACGAGAGATCATGCTGGGAGACACACAGGGCTCGCTCTGGCACGGGCACCCTGCCCTGCAACCAGGTGTGTGCCAGGCCCTGAGCCCTGATCCCCTGAGCTCAGGCTGTCCCCTGGCACTGCCCTGCACCCTGGGGCCAGGGGACATCAGCTCCTCGTGGTGCCAGGACACACCTGCCAAGGCAGAGATGCACAGTACAAAAGGAAGGGTGGGAGGGTTGGGAGGAGGGTTAAGAAAAGAAAGAATTTCTTCTGGTTCTATTTGACCATCAGTGGGAGCAGAAGATGCCCTCAGAGTGCAGTGGCAAAAAAAAGACTTAGTTTGGATGCAAAATTATCCATCCCTTTATCAGCTTTGTCTTCACATGAAGCAAGAAGAGCAGGGGAGGCCCAGGCCTGGCTCTCAGGAAAGCAGAGTTTCTCAGGAGGAGCTGAGGGCTGACACAAGGCAAAACCCAAGGAAACAAAATCTTCCTGATGCTGCCACATCCCACTGTCTGCTTTGCAGCACAAACACACGGCTCTCCAGGAACCCAGCTCTTCACAAAGAGATGAACTCAGCAAGGCAGCTCGGCCCAGGGCTCAGCTGAAGGATCTCGTAACTGGGAAAAGTTTGTAGCTAGCTAAACCTCCCAATTTCCTCCACACACAAGCTGACCGTGGCTTTTGCATAAAAAAAGAGGAATTTGATGGCAGGGCTGCCTCTGTGAGCTGGTACAAGAGAAGGCACGGGGTGAAATTGGCTCCAGCCCTTTCTGGAGATGGGTGAGGGTTCCCAGGCCTGTCCCGATGCAGGGGCTTGGGCAGGGACACGGACAGCACAGGGGTCACTCCTGAGCCATTCACTCCAGAAAGGACAAGCTCTGATCACCTCTCTGTTCACCACCAGCCATCCCTGCTCCCCTGCAGCTGCACTCACTCCTGTCCCTGGGAGCCACCCCGAGGCAGGGCTGCAGTGAAACGTGGCCTCGCTGGGGTCACAGGAGCTCTCTGCAAGAGCCCCACGAGTTCCTGCTCCTGTCCCACACTGTCCCCACTCCAGGCTGCAGGAACCAACACGTTTCCTACTCACTATGTGAATATTGATCTTCTCTGTTCTCACTGATGCCTGTTCTGTGCTGGGCTCTGGCTGGACCAAGGCCTCCATCCAGCTGCGCTGGCACTCTGGAATTGTTCTCATCACTTACATAAAATTACCATAATGAACCATAAGAGCAGAAATAAAAGGGGGGGAGGTGTGAACAAATTATGTTTTGTGTTTGGAACTAATTGATTTACAATATACAAGAAATATTCAGGCATTATAAGCACTTAGTAAATTGCTCTAGCTGCTTTTATAAGACTTCAGGCCTCTTTTGTATTGATAATTTTTTTCAGCTCCCAAACATTTCCCTGAGTCCACCTGAACTAACTTCTTGAATAAAATGAACTCATTTGCGGAGGCACCTGGGATCAAAACCTGATTTAAGCACTGAAATAAACTACTTTCAGATGCTTAGCCAGTTGTACTTCCCAGATGAGACTTTCTTACAGTTTCAGCTAACATGCACTGTTTGACTATTTTAAGTACCTTATTTTGCATATTTGCATAGATCTGAATAACTTAAGATTGAACTTAGTGCATGACTATTTCACGTTTAATTTGAGATAGTTTCTGTAGAAGAAGGTTATTAATATAAATTTAAAACAGACAACAGAAAACAAAACAAAAACAACTCAGGCTCCAAACTTCTTAAAACCCTGGGGACCATTTGGTAACTCAGCAAATCCCGTGGGGACAGGGAGAGGAGCTGCTGTGTATTAAATTATGGCTACAGAATCTGTGATGCCTCTGATGCACCGCAGCAGCACTCGCTCCTGGTTCAGCACATCCAGGATGCTCAGCTGCACCTCCCAGCCCTGGGGGGACCTTGGGTGCAGCATCTGCTCCTCCTTGCCCAGAATCACGAAGGTATGAGGGATTTTGAGGGATTTGGAGGGATTTTGGGCTTCCCCTGAGCCCTGGAGTACCAGAGGTCCCAGCTCCCAAGGGCTGCCCATGGCAGAGCATTTGGAGGAACCATAAGGAGACTCAGCATGGAAATCTCCCTCTTTTGCCCCCACTTTCAGAGGTGTCAGATGGCTTTCCAGAGGGCTGATCCCCTCTCCCTCTGATGGTGGCACTGTGTGTGTGTGTGCACTGGCTGGGATCTCTACTCCAGAAGGAAGACCAAAGTCAGGGATGGCACAAGAGGAGCAACAGCCTGGTGTGAGGTCAGTGCCTCATGGAAAAAAAAGAGAACCGAACCCAGAGGAAAGTAAAAGGAAGGAAAAAAATCCCAAAAAAGTGGGAGAAAGGCTGAGTCTAAGTCAAGGGGAAAGCCAAAACAAAGTCACAGAGCAGGAAGGCCAGTGAAGAATCAGAGAGAACAGCACAGCAACAGATACAACTGAGGAGAAAGAAGATGCAGACAAGCAAGGAGGCTCAGCTTAGACCTGACTGCCTTCTTGTCATCTGCAGGGGTTCCTGAAGATTAAAACACTCAGTCTGGAAGCTCTGGCTGCTTTTCCTCCTTACACAGCCTGGACCTCAAGCTAATAAAGCACCTCCTGCCACCATCACCTCACTGTGGTCCATTCCTGCCACACAGGGCCATCTCTAGGACAGCAGGAGACCAGGATGATCCTCTCGTGGCTGACCCACAGCTGAGATAAGCCACAGCTTTGACCTCAGGTGCAGCTGGCTCCTGGGCTGGACAGAAAAGAAGGAACCTGGCAAAAGGTGGTGCCAGGTCACAAAGGGTTCTTCAAATAATTTGTGTTGGATCAATTCTATGTTTGGCTTGCAAATTTCCCCAAAGGTATGGAGTCTCATATTTCCTTTTTTCTCATCCATACTCTTGCCACGCACTTAAAATGCATTTGGCAGTTTCTGGGGAACCTTTGAGGAAACAGCCAACAATTGAGAAGCAGTTCCTTGTCTGTCTGAATGAAAGGAAGGGGGATCAAGGATCAAAGCATCAAGGAGCTGCTGAAGCCAGAGGAGGTGTCCACACACAGGAGAAGAACAGGTTTATTTGCACTCCCCCCTAAAAAATGACTTTCAGTAACAGTATCTACTTTTGACTTTGTCACGTAAGAATCTCTCACGCCTTGAGCAATTTCTGAGCCTCCTTGCACGGGCTTCACACTTGGCAGCAGAGACCTGGAAATGGCAGTCACCAAGGAGGCTCAAACAACGCTCCAGCACAGCTGATCTGGGACTTGCTGAGTTCGGGACCCACCTCCAACATCCCTGACAATTGCCACCAGGGCTGCAGGGCAAGGAGCTCCTCTCACTAACACCCAAAGCACAGCCAGGCTGCTGAAACACCTCCAGCTCTCTGCTACCCCCTGCTCCCTGTCCAGCACCTTGCAAACTCCACAGTCCCACTGGCCAAGTGAGCGAACCTGGGAGCCAAGGACAGCACCGGGGGAAACAGGGCTCTCCTGGGAATCTCAGCAGAGAAATAAACTCGTGAAGCTGGGTGCCAGAGTTCTCCTGCTGCTCCAGAACCAGACAGACACATTTGTGCCCAGAGCCACAGGAAGGGTTCACAAGTTGGTATCGTGGGTCTGTCAGATGTCACCCAGGAACCAAAGCTCTGAACTCTCCTCATGACAAGACAGAAAGGTTGTGACGGACCTGTTCCCAACACCTCCACATCACAGAAACCCCGGGCTCACTTTGAGGAGGCCCCAGCTCTCCCCTGCCCCCCCCAATTTCCAGGAGAAAAACGCACAGATGTGCGCAGGGCAAGGCAGCTGAGTGCAGAAACGAGGCAGGAGTGCCCCGGGAAGCTTTCCCAGAGCTGCCAGCAGATCCGTGTGTGGTGTCCCAGGGGCTGCCCCCGGGCAGCAGGGCAGTCCCCACGCCCCCCGCGGGATACTCACAGCCTGCGCATAGGCGCTGTATGGGCTGAACGGCAGGGAGAGAGATGGAGTGAAAATGCCCAGCTGCCCCACCATTTGCTGCATACGGCGCAGGGTCCTCTCCTTATCTGTGTCAGCAAACTTCACCACTAGACTGGAGGAGGCACCCTAGGCACAGAGAGAGGAGACAGACAGGAGGCAGGAGAGAAGAGGTGTGGACAGCCAGAGAGTCAGCGCTCAGGCGAGGGAGGACGGGGCAGCACAGGCGGCAGAGAGGAGTGGGAAGAGGAGCAGAAGAGCAAATATTGACGTGGAAGTGCTGGGAGCTGCCTGGAACCTGGGCTGTGCCCTTCCCCATCCGTCTGTCTGTCCAACCCTTCCCTCTCACACCCGAGCTCACACAGCTGCCTGGGAGCTCACACACCTCCCTGGCTGCCCTCAGCAGGTGATGGTGCAGCCAGGAACTCCCAGGGCATCCACGGCCACGAGCACCACTGTTCCACCACCGTGAGCTTGGCTGGACAGGCAGAGCAGCTCCTGCAGCTGGGAATTCCCTGGCTGCAGCAGTGCCCCATCCTGTCCACGAGCTGCCCCAGTTTCAGGATGGAGATTGCCAGAGATGACAGCAGCAGCTCCACTTGCACGGGGAGGCCGAGCTACGGCCACACAACCCCACGGGAGGCACTAAAAGGGTTCCCACCCACCCANGAATAAGAGAAGCCAAGGATGCTCAGACACTGAAGTCCTGACCACCCATGTGGCTGAACTGGCAGCTGCCACCTGCTCAGTTTTGAACTACTCCAGGTAGCTGTTTCCAAGACAAAATCATGGCCTGATTTTTGGCTCTCTTTTATTTAGCTTTTATAGCTGTGAGTGCTGTCACTCCCAGCCACAAACAGCAGCCCAGGGACAGGATGGTCACTGTGAGTGGAGTGCACAAACACCCACACACCTCCCAGCCACACCAGCTGGACACTGCTGCTCAACCTGCCGTGGTTTTTCGGAGTGTGGGGAGGTCTCTGCAACAGGGAAAGGGGACAAGGATCAGGAAGAGGGTGGGTCCCCTGGCCTTATACTCACGGGCATTGTCTGGCTGCCATGGAGTGCGTGGATTGCTGCCTGAGCCTCTGTGTGAGATGAGAACTTTACAAAAGCACAGCCTGGAAAGGGACAGAAAGAGCACAGGAGATTGCAGTGACAGGACTGCTGTGAAAGTGCCATCACGCAAGAGACAGTGTCTGTATCTCAGGTAAGGCAAAGCAAAGCCACCCCAAGGAAGCAGGGAACAAAAAGGATGACTCATCCCAAGTCCTCTATCCTGGAAAAAAGAGGAAGGGTCTCAAATTATGACTTCAATGATATCCTCTATAGATGACGACACCATCTCCACCCTTGCCCCTGGTCACCTCTTCCCCAGATTCTCTGTGGTACAAACAGCTCAGCGTGCAGCCCCAGACTGACAGCACAGGTCACAAGTGACCTGACAGCTCAGCTACTCACCGTGCTCTGCTTCCCCTCCTGCTCCCTCAGGCTCTGCCCGCCTTCCCCAGCCCCTCCTGGCAGCAGAGGAACGGTTCCTGCCCTGCTCCCATTCCTGGCTGCTTTATGGGTTCCCACAAACACAGGGAGGGGAATGAGCGTCCATGGGAAGGTGAGGCTGGTGAGCACCACCCAGAGCAGGAAAAGGGCAGGACACGCAGAGGGTTCACACCTTTGCTGTTCCCATCAGGTCCACGGAGCACCGTGCATTCATCAATGACCCCAAACGGTTCAAAGAGCCGGAGCACGTCATCCTCAGACTGCTGCTTATTTAACATGCCCACAAAGAGCTTCCTGTCCCCTAGGGGCAAACACAGAAACATCAACCTGCTATGAGGCTTGCAGTCCAGAGCAGGAGGAGAGGAACACTTGAGCACAAAACAGCCTGGTGTTAAAAACATGCCTGGCATGGAAATGATTTGCTGTTGGCTGAAATGCTTCCAGGGGTGAAAATGAAGGGTCTGTCCAAGCTCCTCACACCTTCAAGGGTTTCTGTGGCTTCCCTTGTCCTACCCTCCCCAATGGAAAACAAAGGATTCATAATTTCCTTTCATTCACTGGCCTTTACCTTCGAATAATCCAAAAGAAATGACAGTAAGGAAAACTGTCTGGGCAATCCCATTTCTATTGATCAGCAGGCCAAGTCCCAAAAGCTGTCTTAGGAAACACAGCAGTCCAACCCAGGCAGGGTGATACATTCCAGGATCTTTGACTTCTGTTTCCTTTTCCTTCTCTCCAAGACCACCATTTACTTCCTTAGCTGCCATGTAACCAAGTGTTTTCATTTCCATTTCCCCTTCCCCACTCCAATCTAACCAGCTGTCTGCCAGGGCCTGGGATAAACCCTGGCATCCTGGGTCCCAATCTGCCTCACTGTGGGATCACCCCAATACCAGAGAGCTGGGTGAAGGCAAACCATCATCTCCATGGTCCCTGCTCCCCTCTGCCCAGTGGCATTGCTGTGTCACACTGGCAGGGAGCTGGAACAGTGGCCAACACATCCAGGACTTGGAGCTCAGAGCCCTTCTGGGTTCCTCCTCAAAGACAGAAGTGAGGATTACGGTTTTGTTGGGAGTGTGGAGGCAAGGAAGATGCAGAGTGCCTTCTCCCACTCTCTCACCCCTCAGCACCCACAGGAGCCCATCCCACCCTGATGCTGTCCAGTCAGAACAAAGAGCAGTGTTTGGGGCAGAATCCTCCCCACACTGACGTGAACAGCAGTAAAACAGCACAGCACTGAAATCCCAGCCAGAATGCCAGCCCAGCTGGGTTTTCACCAGGGAAAACCCTCCCCCACTGCCCCAGATCTGCGTGGGGAGGCAGGACCCACGGGAGGGAGGTGGCTCTGGAGCAGCAGTGCCAGAGGATTCCTTATTGTCAGCGACAGGGGCTGGCTCCACACAAAGCAACGCGAGGTGACGCGCGTCAGGGGCAATAGCAGGAGAGCTGCTCTCTGCTGGGGAGCGCACTGACCTGAAAAACAACAGCTCCTGGAGCTACAGCAGCTCGGGGCTGCCAGCAAGGATGGCACATGACACATTCACACTGTCACCAAGGCTCGGGCCAGCCCCTGCCCCTCTTGGCTGATGGCTCCCAACCCTCGGAGGGAGGGGAGGGAAAGGGGAAAGGGAAAGGGAAAGGGAAAGGGAAAGGGAAAGGGAAAGGGAAAGGGAAAGGGAAAGGGAAAGGGAAAGGGAAAGGAAGTTTCCCTACTGCTCAGCCAGGAACAGATGCACACACACATACAGCACACACATGCAGGACCTGCAGTGCCGTGGCTCCTTCACAGAAAAGCAGATGCACACACGCAGCGCTAATGGATGAGCACAAAGGCCCACACACGCCCTGGAACACACTTGTACCTCCCCAGCCCCCGGGGATGCCTTCCAGAATGAAATTCCTCTGTGAGCCAGAGCAATGTGCAGCCAGCCACGCTCATGCAGCAGGCAGACACCACAGGGTGACACCTCACCCTGCCCAGAGCCCAGCACAGGCTCAGCTCTCCTGTAGCCCCAGGCAGACAAGTGACACTTGTGTCCAGCACACACATCAAGTGTTAGAAGTGCTACAGCCCAGGCTCTTTACCCACTCCCAAGCAGATACTCCTGATTTATACAATTAGAAGTGGCTGAAATATATGGCTTTGCTTATTTTTTAAAGGCCAGATTTCTCAGCTTCCCCATTTCCTGAATCCCTGGTAACTACACCCATGGTAATTTCACTTCCTTTTCTTTTCCTTGTGACTCTTTCTACATTTCTCCCTGCACCTGCATGGCAAGGGCTGCCTTTGGAGACATTATTTCAGCTGGTCGAGTCCATTCCAAGTGGTGATGCCCAAAAATCCCCAGCCAAGGCACAGGAGTTCATAAAGCTGGTGCTGCTCAAATCAATGTGAGCAGGGAGACAGCACGTGCCCCCACAAGGGCCAGCTCAGGAGTGCTGCTGGTCAAACCAACCAAAAACAGCACACAGAGAAGGTGAGAAATCTGATTGCAGGAGAAGGGGTGAAAAAAAAGGGACTGGACAGGAACAGATTTACTGGGCAGCGAAGAGGAGCACGGAGCCAAAAGGAGCAGCAGCTCTGTGCTCTGACTGGCATCACCTGGAGCCAGATGTGAGCCCAGCCTGGCCCTGGCAGGGGACACTGGAGCTCTGCAGGCTCCTCCTTCCCCCACCCTGAATCTCCACTGCAGCTGCAGCCAGGCCTTAATTCACACAGGTGCACTGTGCTGCAGCCTCTGGGTGGCAAACACGGGGAGCTCCTTAAAAAAATCATCAGCACAGGGGAGAAACACACTGGGAAACAGTTGATCTGATTTCAGGTGCTGTGAAATAATCCTCTGTTCTTTGAACTAGCAAGCAAATAACTGTGGGCTAAGATTTGACAGCCAGAAATGCATCTGATGGTTTTGCCTTTCTCTTCAGGGACCCCTGGCTGGGCGGGGCAGGGAGGCAGGGGGTGTTGAGACATCTGGAGAAGTCAGTTATTCTACATCTTGCAATCAAATAAACACCAAATTATGAGCTATTTGTTATTTTCTCCTTCACAGAGCCCTCAGATGTCCTGGGTAATTCTGGTGGTTTCTTCCTCACACCACTTCTGTTGAATCAAAAGCGTTTTTCTTTACCCTGCCCTGTGGGAAAAGTCCACTGAAAGAGTGAACGCCCCATCCCTGCAGCTTTACAGGTCCTCTCTTTGACAGGGCTCACTAACAGAACCTTTTGGAAGTCCTGCCTTCATGGGGGAATTTCAGCTTTCCTTTTTGGAATTTGNCCTGGCTGTGCAGCACAGGTTTAAACTGTGACACCTCAGGGACTTGAGCTATAAAGGCAAATATAAATACACACACCTATGGGTTTGGAATCTTTTCTGAATGCTGAGAAGAGCAACAGTAAAAGAGAATAAAATCACTGACAACGTAAGATTTCTTTCACAGTGAATCCTGCTTCATGCAGCCTAGTTCCAAAGATCACACGTGGAAAATGATCCCTTTGGGTGCCTCTGCAGCAGCTGGTGACCTCTGAAAGGGCTTTTCTGCTGCTGACCTCTACCCCTGCATCTTGGAGCCCAGCCCCTGATCCGGGATCCTCTCGATTCCATCAGCTTCCAAACAGGGCTGTTCTCCCACAGCATCCAGGCTGACTCATCCCTCCCCAGCCCGGCTGGAACTGCTGCAAACCCTTTCACCTGATCCGCTATTAAACCCTTTCACCTGATCTGTGATCCTAAACCCATCAATCCCAAACCCTCCGGCACTCTCAGGGCTGATCCCAAAGCCGCTGGCATTCTCAGGTCATCAGCTCCATCAATCTTCAGCTCCCCAGCAGGGATTCCTGCAGCACTGGAAGCTCTTCTCTCCCCTCCTGGGCACAGCACACCCTCCCCTCCTGCTGTTTTCCCCTTCACTTTGTCTACAGCTCCTGATTTTCACCCTCTGATTGGCAATTTCCCGTGCTGTCCAGCAAGCAGGGAAATTCACTCTGATCTCTGACTGTCGAGTTCCCATGGAAACGTGCTCTGGGCACCGTCAGCCAGGCAGGAGGAGCCCAGCAGAGCTCGGTGCTGATGAGGGGACCGCGGGAACAAGGCAGGAGCTGAGGCCAAGACAGAGCACACAGGCCCTGGACACAGCTCCTGCAAAGGCACAGAACTGAGGACATCTGGCCAACAGCAGGGACACAGGGAAATGATCCTGGCTGTGGATGGGGGCAGCAAATCCCCCCGGGAAGCAGAGAGAGGTTCCTTGTCCCCGGGCAGTGCTGAACGGTCGGGTTACCTGCCATCACTGCACCCCGTGCTCCAGACCAGCACAAACTCCTCTGTCCCTCTGCTCCCGGCAGTCCAGGCTCCCAGCACAGAGCAGGGACAAGCTGACAATGTCCTGTTCGATGTCTGGCCCAGAATCACAAGTTCCACTCTGAACTAATGCAGGCAGCAAGTTTTTGGTAGTGAATTTCTTCTGCAGAGTGCAGGAACTGAGCATCCAGATATCCCCACACAGCCCCTGCAGGGCCCGGCCAAAACTGCCCCTTGGGCAGAAAAATGAGCATCTCTCAGACCAAGAGACAAATTCTGGTGCTCTAACTTCATGTTCTTAATTCAGGGTGCTTCACTTGAGAAATGTCATTCCCTGGTGAGTATAAAAGAGGTTCCCTTCAAGGATAATGCAGAGCAGTGCCTCACTCATGCACACAGCTATTCCCCTGATAAATTCCTAATCCACACACTTCTGCCCTGTCCCAAATCCTTCTTTCACCTCCTGCCAGTGTGGGGCTATTGCTATAGGGATATTGCTCTTCCTACACCTGCAGAGTTGTTCAGCTACTTCTCTGACAAGTGGAGCATCACAACAGAAACATTTCAGAAGAGCAACCTGTCTCACAAACACAGGGTGCTGTCTTGATGCTGCTCCTGCCTCAGGAAAAAATCCAGTTTGTCATGGATGCTGTGGGAGCTGCCTGTTCTTGAGCCTGGAGGGAGGGGCACAGGCTGCAGGAGACAGGTGCTCAGAGTCCAAAGATTTCTGCTCTTGTCCATGGGAAGCAGAGTTGATGTTCTGACATTTGCAATCATTAGGGAATATGGCACATTTCATAAACTGAGAGATTTCAGGGTCCAGTGCCTTGGCCAGAAGCTTGTTTCCAAATCAGCACCCTGGTTTTTAACCTGCTGACCTGTTCCAGCTGGATTTGACAGAGGCATCAGAGATGTCACATCCCAACACTTTATATCAGGTGGGTGTGTGTACAAGAGTCCCCAGTAGTGCCCCACCAGCAAAAAGAGATGCAGAGATGGTCTCAGTCCTGATTAAACACCAGAGACTTGACTTCCACTGCAGACACAAAAACTTTTGGGTTTTTTTTTAAATCAATGTGGTAGGGGAAGGATTCATCCCTAATGGCTGAATCCAGAGGCAATGTGAGGTGTCAGTGAGAAGCCAGCCCTCCCCACACCACCCACATCTAAAGGATCTCTCATCCATTCACAACATCATTTCCAACGGGGAGAGTGAAACACCCTGAAGATTCTGGTCTCCTTTTATTGTCTGTAGCACAGATAAGGACCTTAAATTCAACCCTAAACCAAGGGGCTGAAGCACAATGCCCAGACTTTAGTAAAACTTAGGTGTACTATCCCTCAAGTAAACAATCAAAATTTACAAATTCTATCTGACTAAAACAGACGTTTTTTTTAAAAAGGAGTATCACATAACCATAAATACCACATCCATATAAAATATTATAAAATGTATCTAAGATTCTTGACAGTGAAATAACTGACAGTCACTACAAACTGTCTGGAAATGTAAAACAAAAGCTTCCAAATCTAAATAAAGCATGCAGGACGAGCTGTTTGCTGCACAAACAGCAGCACAAACCCTCCCCTGGCCTCTACTAAACTGCTCTCAGGGGCAGCACCAACAGCACAGGGCATGGAGAGGCAGATGCAGGAATGGAGAGAAAAGGAAAAGAAATAGATCAGCAAGGCAAGGAAAAGATGCAAAATGAGTTAATGGATTTGGAAAGGGCTGAAGTTGCAAACCCTCTCCACCTGGAGGAGGCATTTGAGCTGCTGAGAGCTCCCCATTAAATTGCCAGAGTCTCTTGTTCCCATCCTTCCAGCTCTGAACTCCTCAGTAAGGGCTGCTCTGAGCAAGCTGGTCCCCTGCAGGCTGACAGCACCTCCATCTCAGGATCCTTTCCCTTCAGACATTATTTCCCCATCATGTGATCTTTTCTGCAACAGCATTTTGGCCTTGACAATGTGCTGGGGGCTGCTGCAGGACTGAGAGTGGCAGGGCTGAGACAGCTCAGCAGTGATGGGGGAGGCAGTGGAGGGAGCTGCAGACAGGAGAATCAGCTGCAGCCCAGTGAGCTGAACACGTTAAAAAGCCAGTGCTGCTGCAGGGATCTGGCTCTTACTGGGCTGATCAGGTGTAGGAATGAAGGAACCTCTTCCCAAAGGCTTCAGGAGCCCCAGTGCCACACAGGCCTGCTTCAGGAATGTCACTGCCAGGCTGATGGCACCCTCAGACGGCTGGGAAAGAGAATGGAGGGGACAGCCACATCATCACCCTTGGGAGCTGGTGTGCTGTCAGCTGCCTGCTGCGTCCAGCTGTGTCCCTGCACTGCCCTCCTGCCCCCCAGATCTCTGCCACACACAGACTCCTCCTCACGGAGAGGAAGGCACAGTCAGGACCCTGTGTCTCATTTCCTGGTCCCCCTCACAAGCACAGGGCCACCAAAGGAGAAACAAGGAGAGATGACAACTACCTCCACGGCTCTCGCTGTCCGCAGGCTTCACCTGGATCGGGCGTGCCATCTGCAAGGGAAGAGAAATGCAGAGGTTATTGCCTGGCCCAGTGCCCAGCACGCTCTGCTGTCAACAGGGCAGCAGGAGAGAGGCACAAGGGAAACCAAGACACTGTGATGGCAACCAGTACCCTTGAAGAAGGGATTGTTTTTTCCAAAAGGAATCTGGCGCTTTTCCCTGCTCAGCTGCTCGCCCCAGAGAGCAGCTCTCCTGGAAATGCCCACCATGCACAGAGCTCTGCCTCCTCAGCTGCTGCAAGAGGCACAGGAAGGACTCTGAGGAGCAGCTCATCACCATGTGACTGGAGCCTGAACGGTGGTCAGGGTGGCCCGAGGTCAGACTGTGCCTGGAGTCTCTTCCTGTGTCTGCCCTGACTCAGTGCAGGCCTGGCCACGTCACCCAATTGAGCCACTTACTGTCCCTGCAGCAGGGAGGAGGCACTGCCTCTGAACTTGGCTACAAGCAGCACAGCAAGCAGGCCTCTCGTGTTCCCCCTTGCCCAGCCCTCCTGCAGACAGCTCTGTGCACCACAGGAGCTCCCGAGAAGGGCAGTGCTGCTCTCCAGCAACATCTCTCATCTCTGGCCCTCGGGGGCAATGCTCAGGTTGAAAGTGACAAAATTCTTCTCGCTTGCGTGTGGAGAAGAGGTTTTTCCTTCCCTTGCAGCCATTAGTGTCATCAGCAATAATCCAACCACAAACAAGCCTGAAGGGTAGCTCAGCTCACAGGGTATGGGGACTCTCCAGGTAAGACAGAAGTGGCTGCTTTAAAAGGAACCCACAGCTTTAACTGTGTGGTTTGAAAAGCAGGGCAAAACTCATCTGCTGGCAGGTCTGTGTGTCCTGTGCTGCCCAGAGAGGCAGCTGACAAGCTGTAGCCTCCTTTCCCAGCTAGCAGGATCCAACTGCACCAGAATATCCTCTGAGGAATGGTGCACAGGGCAGATTTCCACATTCACTGCACATCTCACTCCATGTCTCTCAGCATCATTCACAGAGGCTGACAGTGACCTGAATCAGTGACACTCATAATAAAAAACAATCAGAGTATCGCAGGGAAGGCCTGCACACGAGCTGCAGGTCCAGGCATAGTCTGCCCCCTCTCTAAGGAAACCCCTGAGGAAAAACAGCAACAAAACAAAATGAAATCAAGCCATAAAAGTCACCAACTGAAATGTGTTTAGAAGCCAGTGTGCAGTATGTGGAGGGCTGTCAGCCTGGCCAGAAACCAGAGGCAGAGCCCACATTCCCAACAGCTGGAGGAAATCCGTGAGGTGGCTTTGCAGCTCAGGACAGAGATGCCAACCAGGAATTGACAGGCTGGCACACAGCCTGGCAGCTGGGGGCTCTGAAGCTGCCTTCCCCTGACCTCAGGCAGGACGAGCAGGGGCCGGGAGCAGGCCCACGCAATTCCTGCCTCAAGGATTGATCGTGGGGCTGCTGATAATGGCCCCAGGGATGGGCTGGCAGCTCCCCAAAGGAAGGCCGAGCTGTGTTGCACCTTGACAGACAACAACCCCAAGTCCTGCTGAATCATTTAGGGAAGAGGGAGAGGCTGCAGGTCCTTTTCCCACTCTTGATCAGCTGCAGGGATTTGCAGAGCTCCTGATATCCTGCTGTTGCTGCCATGCGGCCCCAGCACTTGCAGCATGGAACTCGCAAGCCCCAGGAGCTGCCAAGGGCCCGGCACCTCCTTCCCGAGCTGGTGGCATGTGGGGCAGGGATTCGGGAGTCTGGGGTCAGGGATTGTTCCACAGAGCCTGCCACGTCCTTGCTGAGAGGCTGCTGTCACTGCTCACGGTCCCTGGCAGCCTGCCTGTGTGAGCTGAGGCTGGCAGGGCTGCGGGAGCAGGCTGAGTGCGAGAGGGCAGGCGGCCCAGATGTGTGCTCAGAAGAGAGAGCTCGGTGCAGGGCCAGGACAGACAGCTGGCCACGTCACACCCAGGACATGGATTCCCCCAGCACCGAGGAATAGTTCTGTTTCTACCCAGGATCCAAAACCAGGGCTGAACGAACTGAACTGATGGGGAGGGAGATCAGGGACAGATCGGATCTCAGCTTCTGTGAGGAAGCCGAAGCCCCAAAGCCATTTGGGGGTAGGAGGGGCGGCAGGGATGCTGTGGAAATGCAGTGCACACACATCCAGCACCACCCTCGCGGGGATGCAGGGGCTGAGGGATGGGGGAAGGCGAGGGGGAGGTTAAGTACCTGAGGCCATCTCCCTGTCCCCTCCCCCAACAGGGCTGTCACTCCAGCTCCCAGCACCTAGGATAAAGGAGGTGTTGTCATGGAAACGGTTATTCACCACATGGAACCTGACATTTGCAGTTGCCATGGAAACCAGCTCTTGGGGGCATTCCCTCTGCTTTGCACAAAAGAGACATTTTGATATGATCTCTGGGGAAGGGGCCCCCTCTACCCATCTGTCCATCCTTATCCTTTCCCCCATCCCGGGGACGTGACCCCAGGGGCGGTGACCCCTCCACACCTGCCACCCTGGGCGAGTGCCTCCCACCGGGCACTGACCCAGTGAGGTGACGTGCCCACAGCTGAGCCACAGCACCGTGCCCTGGCAGGAGAGGTGGCAGTGCCAGCACAGCAGCGTGGGTTAGCGCTGGTGCAGAGCCACAGGCAGCTCCTGGCTGGGGCTACAAGAGGAAGCAGGGTTCCCCTGCACCCCCAGCCATGGCCACAGCTCCTCTATTGCCCACCTGAAACACCACCTGGGGCGGGCACAGGAAGACTTTGCCTCTGCCCGTGTCAGACCAAGCCCTGGCTCAAGGGCTGCCCATTTCCAGAGGCCTTGCCAGCTCCGGAGACTTTGAGAGACACCCACCAACCTGAGGTCGGGTCTTTGCTCTGGAAGATACGGGTAAAGACAAGGAAACAAGATACACAAAATTTGTCCGGATGCTGAGGCTTGGAGAAGAGCAGCAGGATTGTCTGCAGGATTGTCTGAAACAGGAGGTGTCCCAGCTGAGGCAGAGGCAGCCGTGGTCCTCCTTGCACAGACGTGGACACCCAGAGGATTCCATGAAGAAGGAAACCATCACTTTAATCCTTCTAAGACTCATGTTGCCACCAGAGATGAACCAATTATCAAAGGCCTCTCAAGCAGAGGGAGTCCACAGCAGCTTTAACTCAACCACTCAGGTCTCAAGGCCTTGAGAACCATCCCTGGGGGAATCCCAAACTTTGTATACAGGTCTCAGACAAAGAGCTCTGTCCCCTACAGGAACACACAGCAGGGATGGTCAAATTCTACCTCTCCCATTTGAGGGAGAAAGAGAAGAACAAGGCAGCAGGGAGGACCCACTTCTGGCTCATACAGCAAACTCTGGAAGTACAAATTCTCCTGGCCTCCAGTCATCACCTGAGGCTGCACAGTAATCAGAAAGCACAACTGAATAAGAAAAGTGTATTTGTATATACCCAGCTGGGTCCAGAATACAGGAGTCAGGATGTGCCTGCCTTAAATTCCCAGAGTGGAGAAGATGCACATGCACAGACATGGATGCTTTTACCACACAGGAACACACAAGGGAGCAAAGGTGTAGGATGGAGAATTTGAGCAAATGATTCATGAGCCTGCACCTGCCTCACAAGCTGAGCTTCATCTTCCCTGTTAAATTATTCAGCTGAGCATTATTAGTCTTCATTTCTTAAGAATATCCCATTAACATTTAGCACATGCTGTCAGGACACCATGGGCCAAACGTCCCCTGCCCCAGTCCCTCACCCTCACACCTCAGGCTCCTCCTTTCCCGCTGCTGCTGACACTGTGAGGGCTGTCAGCCCCATGACCCACTGCACTCAGGAGATCCTGTGGAGCAGCAGTGGGCACCAGATGGGCAGCAAAGCTCCTACTGCCCTGCTCCAGCTTCTCGCTCACGTTTCCCCCCTGGCTGGATACACAACTTCCTGAGCACAGCTGTCCCTACCCTGCTCACAGCTCTCACTGACATTTCTCTGCCTGCAGCACTCTCCTCTCATGAGCTTTTGGTGGTTCTGGGGGTTCCTGGCGGGAAGCAATGGGGCAGCCAGATGGGGCTGAGGCCATCCCGACCTCGGGAGCGTTACACAGTGCACAGCAGCCACGTCCTGGGCAGCTTCCTGAGAACAGAGAGGAGACACCCACAGGGAGGGTCACTGCAGCCCAGAGGAGCCCAGGGACTTCCAGGGAAGGGACAAGGCTAAGAGGCTTTGCTGAAAGTGTCTGGATTACATCCCACCCCAACCCCAGGATGTGGGCAGCACAGAGAAGCAGGGAACCCCGCTCTGCTTTGGCTTCCCCCCTGCTTTTGAGGAAATGCTCCCCACCTTTGTAGCACTCTTGATTTCAAGGATCTAAGGAAACATCCTGGCACTCCTAAAGCCAGAGGAAACTTTGCTATTGGTTTCACCAAGGCCAAAATGCACCACTTCTCTCACCACACCCCAGACAAAGACTTCTGGAGGTGAACTGGCTCCCCGTGTTTAATCAGTGCCCAGCATGAGCTGTCAGTCAGCTCGGCAATCTGGTAGTCCTGTTCTTCAAGGAGAAGACTCCCAGATCCCCCTTCTCCAGCTTTCAAACTGCAAAAGCTGGAGAGAAGGAAAAAGCCCCCTGGGACAGCAGGGCAAGCCTCTCTATTAATTACGAGTAAGTGATGTAAAATAGCCCCTTAGGTGCAATGCAGGGGAACCTCACAGTGTTAAGAGGGTCAGAAGCAGAGTGCACGAAACACACAATGCAGGCTGGCTCCTCTGGGATGTCAGGAACCAAAAGGCATCCAAGGCCATTGGCAGAATTAGGTCCTGGGCTCTTCACTTTACAAATCGTGGGCTTGTCCTCCTCTGGCCAGTTAAAAATGCCCTGCTTGAATGATCATAATCACTTCTAACTGGGCAGAGCACATAAATCTAAATGCTAATTTGCTCTTTTGGATTCCATGTCTGATCGGGAATGCAAACAGGGATGGACTGGTGCCAATTTCAGTGCTCAAGTATCCTCCTTGCATCTTCCCTCTGACATCTCAGTGTGCCTCAGTCCTGTCCAGGAGAACCACCCTTCCCTGAGAAAGAGGGGTTGTTTCGTTCAGAAACATGAGCAACATTAGTACCAAGTTCCGGCACAGCCCTACAGGCTGCTTATGAATTCACCTCAGTCAATCCCACTATGGAGGAGACAAGGATAATGATGAGCAGTGTGTTCCAGGTGGAGGAATCGAGGCATGTGGCGATGAAGATCATGCAGAAAGTCTGTGGCAAAAGCAGGATATGAATCCCAGAGTACAAACCACACAGCTTCTGCCTGCACGGCTCAGCTGCATCTTTCTGCATGAGCCAGGAAGATTGCTGAAGGACTGATGACACTGAAAAGCCAAAAACTCCTCTAGAAAGTTCATCAAGGCCACAAGAGACTGTTCTGGCCTCCAGAAAGCCATGGGCCTGAGGACCCAGGCATGGCTGGGTGCTCAGACTCACAGTCCTGTCTCAGCTGCAGCATTTTGCTTCAGAGACTTGCCCAAGATTGTCACATCTGTCACTCCCACTGAAGCAGAAAGTGCTTAGCAGGCCTAAGGAACGCTTAGGGCTTAAGGCCTGCAAAAAGCAAGAGTAAGATGCTGTGAGATGGGTCACCAAGTTCCCCTGAGCAAGTGCAAGAAAGCTGCACAGGGAAAAGCTGGGAGCACACACTCAGCTGGCTTTGATCTGGACCCTGCAGCCTGTGCCTCTCCCTGTGCCCACTGGCGCACCTCTGGTCCTGTGAGCACGTTCAGGTGCCTCTCTGGGCACAAGCTGCAGCCTCCAAGGACCCCACAAGCAGGGAAGGGCAGAGCCTGGGGCAGCAGTGTCTGAGCTGATGGACACAGCAGCTCTGCAGAGCCTGCACAGGCCTCTCCTGGCTGTGCTGGCAGCTTCACAGGGCTGCTGCAGCCGTGCCCTTCTCCTGCCCCATGGCAGGGTAGTGACAGTGGCCAGGAAAAGACATCTCTGCTGATGGAACAGAGGGGGCAGGCACAGGGACCCTCTGCCTGCACACAGCGAGGCTGTGCCAGTTCCCTTGGCAACCACTAACACCGACAATCCGAGCGGAGCAAAACCTCCAGCGATACTGACGCACCCACGGCAAGATCCACCCAAACCCGAGCCCCAGCACCACCAAATGAATCCCCTGAGCCTCTTCTGGGCTGAGATGAGATAAGCTGTTTCCCTCTAGGGGTGCTGGCAGATGAGAAAAGAGGCCCCAGGTGGCTGCAGGATGCCCCTGGAGATGGTCAAATCTCATCTGGAAAAGGCCCTCAGCGATCTGGTGTAGTCAGCCCTGCTTTGAGTGGGGTTTGAGCAGAGACCCCAGAGATCTCTTCCACCATAAATTACCCTATGATCCCATCCATATCCATATCCACAAACACTTGTGTGCAGGCACACACCCCAAATGACCCCACGCAGGTGGGAATGTGGAGCTCACTCAGGAGGGTGGTGCCCTTGCAAAGAAAGGTCTGTGAGGGCTGCTGTGCAGGGACAGGTGAGTTCACAAGCACAGGTAAGTGAGATCACCAGGGAAAACCCAGCTCTGGGAGGCGAAAGTCAAAGCTTCATGCTGCAAGGGCAGCAATTTCTCTGGAGAAAGGAAGACCCCTTGTACACAGGACAGAGCCTGCACGTGTCCCCTTGGTCAGCATGTGGGAATGGGTGCCGACCTTTAATTTCACTGTTCCTCCAATTCCACAGGAACAGGAGGCAGTGTCTGCTTTGGCAGCCTGCTCTTCAGTGCGGGCACTTCACTGGGCAGCTGCTTTGCCTCACTGAGAGTTCTCAGCTCCTCAAGCCAAACCCTCAACAGCACAAGCATTTTCAATTCCCTCTGCACTGAGCAGGCACTTCTGCTGCTTCCTGCCCAGGGGCTGCTTTAGCCCAGCACCTTCATGTCCTGGTGCTGCCATTTCCATGACAGCCCTGGCACGCTCTCTGCATTTCTGACTGATAATGCTGCATGGCTCTCAGAAATTGCAGCTATTGTCTATCAAACCTGCAGGATGGACACAGGAAAAACTTCTCCACCCTGCCCTGTTCAAGCTGCAAACATTAACAAGAGGGGCCCAGCTTCAAACCTCAGCCAAACATTTAAACCACCTGAAACTTTCAGAAATCCTGGCCCAGGCTGGCTTCACACCAGCACTGCACAAAGGAGAGGGGAGGGAAGGATAAGATGCATTGCCCTCTCCACCAAAGTCCCTCCATCCCCTGTGCTCCCTCCCACCACCACGGGCTGTGGATCCTGACAGATGGCCTGGGTGAGCCCTTGCTCCTGGCAGCACAGGACACAGCGTACCCACAGGGATGCCCTCTGCTCCAGCTCTGCACCAGTGCTGGTGCCCAACCACCTGAATTAGTGCTGCAGCATCTCAACCCCTGGTGCATTCCCAGAGTCTGTCTCTGTCTGCTCTCATGCTGCTGCTCTCTGTAATTTTCCATTCCTGTGTCCCTGCATCCATGAGTTCTCCCTATGATGTAGCCACATTTCAGTACCCTCATCACTGCTCTTAAACTGCCCGTATTCCCAGCTTGGATCAATACCAATTTCTGCCACTTACCTGCCTACCTTTCAGCAGGCCTTTCTTTGTTCTGCATAGAAATAAAACTGTAACTGTACCTTGCCGAAAGAATTACTTTTTTAAACCTCCCCCCCTCCACTTCCTCCCTCTATTCTTCTTCCTCTTCTTCTTCAGCAGCAATTTTATGTAATTTGCAACTGTCTGGCTGCAAATGAAAAGAGACATAAAGCGTTTCTGCGAAATATTGAAAAGCTGGATGCTTTTCCCTCAAATTTCACTTAGCAAGAGGCTTTAACTTGCTGTGTGATCACTGTGTGTCATTAATAACCTCTCCAATTCCTTTCAGAACTCAGCAAAGTGAAGGCACAATCACGAATCAAAGGCATGGGTTATTGAGATATAATATCATTTCACTGAGGCAGGGAGGAGTGTGCCAGGGAGTGGGGAGAAGGTGAAACGCTGCACTGCTGGGCTGCCTGGCAGCTGAAGAGGACACTGGATTTAGGAAAAAGCCTTAAAGGCCTGATTTCAACAATTCCCCAGCTCTGAGGGCAGCACGGGTGTTTTAGATAATACAATCTGTATTAATACCTTTGTACAGGTGAGACTGGCTGAGTCACCATCAGATGTGTGCGTGTGGCACTTAGGGACGTGGTTTAGTGCACTTGGCAGTGCTGGGTTAATGGCTGGATTCAATGCTCTCAGAGGTCTTTCCCAACCTGATGATTCTATGACAATCTTGTTACTTTACACCCTGAGCACACTGGCCCATATAAAGGAATGTAAAAGCCAAAATTCTGTCTGCCTCAGAAAAAGATGCTGAGCTTTACTGTCAAAAAATAAGCTTTTTAGAGTTTAAATTCCATTCAGTTACCATACACCAAACACCACTCAATTCAGAAACAAAAGAGAATTTTGACCTCACACAAAAGAGAACTTGCCCCAAATGCTGCAAGAATAAATACAGACCGCAGTGATTCTTATTGAGTTATGTGGAAAACCTAAAATATAAATATAACTATATATAAAAGCTTATGCTTTTACTTTTTTTTTTTTACTTTTACTGCACTCATGGCCCTGCAGGTGGGCTGACATTGCTGGCATCAGACCTGGAGAACCTCAGCTACACCTCTGTGAGCCCACACCTACCCAGTGACAGCCTGGAGGAGAACCCTGCAGTCCTGCTCCAGTTGCCTGATCACAATCTAAGAGGATCTCAGAAACCATACCAAAGCACTTCCACAACTCTGTCCTTACCATATCCTCACTCTAGACCAAGGAAGTCATTTGTGTCTATTCAGGTTCATGAACTGTTGAGTTCAACCACAGCTCTCTGCATTGAGAGGTGCTTTGGTTCTTGTGGCATCTGCAGTTGCTGGGTGGCACAACAGCAAGTGTAGGATCAGCACAAGATCCTTCCTCTGCCAGTTTGATCCCTTGCTGTCTCTACACCTGCTGAGGCTTGCTCACGCACTCAGGTTTGTGTCACCCCACCCTTCATAACCCTTCAGCTTGCTTTCTTCCCCTGCTATGTGCAAGACAGAGGGAGGATTTGGGTAAAAATGCACAGGAAATCAGCCTGTGGCCCACTGACTGAAATCCCAGTGCTGTGGTCAGTACATTCTGTGCCCTGCCCTATGCTGAGACCCTGGCTAAGCTCCTGGGGACAGACTTTGCCCCAGAGATCATCAGAAGATGACCCAGAATGAACAGAGATGATCCAGATGATCTATGAACGTACAGAGATGAAACTGTACATCATTGTTCCCAAAACAGGGAAGCATTTGCCTGGCCCTCCTGTCTGTAATTCAATTCCAAAGGGTTGTCCATGATCAGCTGGGCCACAAGGACAGGTGATGCTACACAGACACAGCAAAGCCTGGCTGAAAGCTGCCCCAGCTCACCCAGCCCATGTCCAGGCCAAGGAACCATCTCTAAATGACCAAAGAGAGACAGAATTGTGCCTTCTTGGTCACTGAGGGACTGAACAAAAGAGAAACTAAATATGATGAAGTGGTATATTGGCAGCCTGAAAATAGACAGCTCCAAATGCAGCACAGCTCATCTTCATCCTAATCCTGAAACATAATTACACCACGCTGCTCATTAACTGTCTCCAGACAAGTATGTTCAAAAGTACTCACCTACCACAGACTTCTTACTGTTCCCAGGCAGTGTCTTACACCTCCCTTAACATAAAAAGCCTTTAGATCACCACATCACAGATAAATTGCAGCTTTAAACACTGCTCCATGCAGCTCTCTACAACTCCTGAGAGCACAGACAGCAGAGAACACAGTGAAACATGCAAGAAATCCCCGATGTAGAACTGTAGCAAAACTGAGATTGCCTTGAATCCACCAAGCCTCACATGAATAATTTTTCATAGGCACGTGTGACTTCCCCACTGCATTACCAGCACTGTGCCTTGACTCCTCTCAGCTGCTCCTCCATCCTTTGACTTGTCCTTATAGACACTGTCAGCTCTGCCCTGGACCAACACACGAGCTTACACTGCTTTAGCTCAAAAATCCGACCATTTCCCATCACACAAAAATAACTCAGGCAGATTTGTGCTGGTTATCTGTACTCTTCCCCCTGGCTGTCCTGAGATAAGGACCCTGCTAAGTGATAATTAAGTCACATGCATTTTCCAGCACTCAGATGCCAGCACAAACCCATTTAAAAAAAGCACAGGTAAACAAATAGAGAAAAGGATGTGTGTGTGTGTGTGTTTTTATGTGTGTGGAGGTGTTGAGGGCAGCTGGGAGAGGTGAGGGAAGCTCTTCAGACCTGTATGGGTTAAAGAGGAAATGTTATGGTTAAGAATTCCTAACCACCCTCCAGAGACCCCTGGTTTACATTAATTATTCTGTTGCCTTGAGCACTCAGGGCCTCCTGTGAGCTTCTATCTATAAGTACCCAACTCCTCCTCCTACTCACCTCCAAATGAATCCTTTCAATGTGCTTGATCAACCCCCTCAGTACAGCAAGGGAAGTGCCCAGTCAAAGCTTTTAAATCATACCAAAATGGGAAGGGCAACAATCCAGAACTCCTTTCAGCTCTCCAGCATTCCCAGGGAGGCAGAGGACTGCCAGGCAAGGAGGGACCTGTTCCACAGTGCCCAGCCTCCCTCAGATCCCACTGAACTCTGCTCCCAAGACCAGCTGTGGAGTGAGCAAGACCCAGGAACAGACCAGCAGTCCTTCTCTCACCTAAATAACCCATTTCTCTTCCAAACAATGGCATGTGACAAACGTATTTTCTTATTTTTGAGAGGCTGATCCAATTCAGCCACTGCATCAGAGCTCCATCCAGGCACCCTGCAGGGCAATGGCAGAGTAGAATTGGATGCACCAGGAGGTTCTGCACACCTGGAAAAAGGCTCTGGTATCTTATCCCATGTGAGTTTTTCAGCAATGCCCACTGTGCACCCACACCCTTCACCCTAAAGCCCACAGCTCCCTAGTGACAGGGACAGAAAGCTGAAGGTGTCTTGTCACAGCACAGAGCACAAAGAAACAGACCTGGCCAGAGAAAAAGAGCAGCAGCTCTGAAGAACAGTGCTGTGCTTCCACTCCCATATCCCTGTTCTAAGCCCTGAAACACCCTTCTCTTCCACAAGCAGGAAAATTGATCTAAGCCACCTCTCACCCTCGCTCCCTCCCCTGAAAATTCCCCTGAAAATCATCCTGCCCCCAGCATCAACTTCAGACAATTCACTGGGACTTACCCCTGGCAAAGTCTTCTGCTCATGCAGGGCTGTCTGGGCTTTGATGGCAGAGTCTCTGGCACAGTACGTGAGGAAAGCACAACCTGCAGCAGATACAGCGAGTGTCAAGTTAGGCAGATGAACATAACACAGTAGTTACATAATTTGGATATGTCTAAAGCTCCAGTGGAAAAAAAAAAAGACAAAGAAACAATGTTAAAGGACTTGCAGGCCACAAATGAAGTCTAAGAGCTGGAAAAGGGACCCAGTGACTCAAAGGGGCTTGACACAGGTGTTGAACGAGGTGAGACACAAAGAAAAGCTGCTCTTGACTGTGGCAGAAACAGTGCCCAACTCAAGGATCAGGAGAGAGGCAAGGACCAGCATGATTACTGATTAAAAAAAGAAAAGAAGCAAGGAAAGAAGAAAAGTATCTGGGATTTTAGGCTTATACAAAAGCTCCGTGAGCCAGCTTCACAAATCAGGGAAAGCTGTGGCAGGAGAGGCCTGGCCTTGTGTGCTGAATGATGCACACAAACACTCACCAATGTACACATGCACCACAAGGGCAATCAGAGCCCGGCAGAGCATCGTGCATTCTGCCACTTCAGAAGCCAGACAAAAAGCTCAGAGAAAAGGCCAGATCCTGACATTCTTAGTCAAGATATGACTCAACATCTCAGACGAATGCTGGAGCCAAGGGAGGAGGGGAGGAGTTGTAGCCCCTCCAGGAAGAAGAGGGATCATCTTTGGGTGCTCTGATGCTAAGAATAAGCAAAGGAAAAAATCTGGCTGGTTATCAAGAAGCATTTCCTAGCAGAAAGAGATTTAGACTGTGGAATGATCTCCCCAGGGAGGTGCCTGGAGCTCCATCACTGGAGCTGTTTCAGATGAGGGTAGGCAAAGCACTGGAGAATAGACTCAGATTGCATCCGACCCCTCATTCATCCCCCTCCTATCCACAGTGGCATTTCCCATCCCCAGCTAAGGCAGCAGAGTCCCTCTGGCTTGCTGATGAATATCCCTGTCCACACGGCTGTGCTGGGGCTGCACATGCCTTGTTGTGGCCACAGAGGCCCATTTCACTGCCTCCACACTCTTGTGCCTGCCCTGGGGCACTCCAAAACTGCTTCAGCTCCCCATGGATCCAGAGGTGGGTGCAGAGATCTCTCCCCTCGACCTCAGTGTGACTCCATGGTGCACAACACCCTCAGGCCAGGCAGAAACCTCAGGACAACCCCAACCACATCATTATCCTGTTCTTCCATCCCAACTCCAAGAAGCTGCTGCAGGTAAGCACATTGCATCTGTCCTCGCACCTCCTGTTAGAGGAAAAAACCTTCCATGAACAGCACACAAGCTGTGTGCTTAGATATCTCTAAGAGGTCATTAAAGCTCCTTATTGCCCAGGCTTTGAACCAAGAATGCTGCACCAAAGTTCAACATGGCATCAATTTAACAAATGCAGTGAGGGCAGGAAGAATGCAGGGAAACTCCACTGCTCCTGGAAAAGGCAGCTGGCTCTGTTATGCTGGGGAAGCTCCCCCAGCTTTCACTCTCCCCCATCAAGCCTCAAAAGCAGCTCTAAAATCAGAGAGACCAGACTCTATAACCTCCATAATCAATTTCTAACAGATTTGAAGGCCTGGTGACCAAAGCCTCAAACATGGATACCCAGTTCCACCTGCTGCTCCAGTCTGCTACTTTGCAAGTCATACAAGACTCATTCAAAGACAATTTGGGCAAAGTTTAGCTCACAAAACTCTGAAGTCAACAGTTTATTCCACTAAAAGCTTCAGTGCATTGGTACTATGCCCACGTGCAGTGAAGGCACCATTCCTGCCTCAGGAGCATCAGCCCATCAACCTAAGAAAACTCAGGATAAGAGTGAAGTTATATCTACATGAAACATGCAAACCCCAGCCTCGAGTCCCATATTCCAGTGCTCAGGAATGTCAGAACTGAGGCAAAGCAGAGTGTCAGGCTCAAAAACCCCAGTCCATGAGAGGACAAGCTAAAAATGAGAACTGGACAAAGACACAGCATTTAGTGGGGATAAAGGAGAGACACTCCTCACACAAGGAGGTACTGTTAGCATGCCAGATCAGGGATTTGTAAAGGCCAAAAACAGCTACGTCCACCAGCACCAATGTGAAAAAGTGCCATGAATCCCCTCCCTAGAATCCTCTGGTCCTTCTCTTCCCTACAGTAACATTGTTCATTTTTAGCAGCTCAGGTACCAAGAGGCAGCAGCTTCCAGGGACAGAAACATCTGTAACTGTGGAGCCTGAAGATGCCTCATTCAACCTCCATGCCACGGGCAATCCCTGCTGCTGCTCTGCTTCACAAGGATGTGAGTATTTGCTCAGCAGAAGCCACTTGTGCTCCTTCTCCTCACTCAAGCATGAAGCAGCACTCAGGCAGCCTCTGATGTCCTGCCTGGACTGGGGCTACAGGTACAGGACAGCCTGGGCCACTGCTCCGTCCCCAAGCTTTTTGTGTCTCTAAGCTCTGAGGTTTGAGGACACTCCTCTCATTCTTACTTCCCCAACAGCAGGAACCTGAGAAGCTGTACTGGCTCTGGAAAGGAAGGAGCTAAAGATGCCAGCTATGCCTTTTGGGAAATATGATTACAGCCTTTCACAACCAGGTGTTTTGGAGGTAGAGTGCAGTAGTCAATTCCATTCTCTTGCAAAGTCCTGGTGAGAAATACCAGAAAAGGTTTGGCAGAAACACTGTGCTCTAAGCCTAATTGTGTAAACAAATATTTGGGGAAAACAAACTTCCTTTCTGAAGAGCCATTATCTCTTGCACTCTCTACTCCTGGGATGCAGTGGCAGGATTCTGCTCACCATATCTTTCATGGGTTCTTTGGGCTCCTTAAACTTTGAGCTTGACAGAGCCACCCGAGGATCTGCTCAAGAGTGAAGAGATGTGCACAGAGGTGCAGAGGGGCCTGTCACTCTCACTAGGTTTTCTCACTTCCACATTTCCTGCTTTAGTTAACAGCATGCTCAGACAGAGAGGCTCAGGCCCCTTTGGGCACTTCTCACACCAAGTCAGCTGTGCCTGCTGAGACACAGCAGTGGTGTTAGAAAATGCCCAGGGTGCTGAGAAGTGTCAGCCTGGAAGGTCCCAGGCACCAATGAGCCATTCCCAGCACAGGGACACAGGACAGCTCCCAGGGCACTGTCTGCAAAGCCAGGCCACCATCATTCTGCCAAAGATCCCTCTATGTCCCATCAGTGGTACCACCCTGCTTCTGTGGGCTCCAGGAGGGTTTCCAGCTCCCTGAAAGCAGAGCCCAGCCTATTCCACCTGCTAGAGACTGCATAAATATATATATACATATTCTGTGCCTGATCCTCCCTACAAACGACACATTGACTCTGGAATTTACAGTCCCTTCAGATCCTAAATATTACTCCACACATCAGCAGTCTAAAGCCTTGAGCAAGAAAAGGCTGCTGGTTTGCAGGAGGGAGGGATCTCTAGATTCTGCTTAGCATCAGAAATCACATTAAATACTTCAGCAGGGGAAGCATGGAGTCAGTGGGGAGCTAATCTACAAGCCTGCAGAAGCTGATTCAAAACTGGGCTGCCAGGGAGGCAAGTTGGGCTGAGGGTGTTGTTGTACCCTTGCCCTCTATCTGTCCACGTGCCTGGGAGAGGGCTGCTCCTGCCCCTGCTGAATATTCCCTGCAGCTCATTTTGGCATCTCACACTCCTTAATCGCTCCACTTTCCCTACCATGAGCACTCCTAGGAAACCCATCCAGTTGACACTTGTGAAGGAACTGCCTTCTGCCTAATCCTGGAACATAAGGCCAAAAATTTCCACTTGATTCTCCCCACTCAGCCTCCCCTGACCCATTCCAAAAGCCTGTTCAAACACCTCCCCGCTCTTCCCGTGAAAATATTAGCTTTGAGACAAACACTGCCATTAACATGCAAATGTATCTGTGATTAACATAAATAGAAAAACTGCTTCATGAATAATATTAGGCTGGAACAGTATCAGCTACCAGTAGCCAGGTTGCTGAGACACGACTAGTCAGGTACTAACAAAACCATTTCATAGCAGAGCTCACGTTTTTAGATTTCTAAGATTCATCCACCAAATTCATGCATTCTCAGCACCCACACAGGACCAGCTCTTGGACACTGCAGCCCAGCTAGCATCCTCCAGCCCCTGGCAGGCCTTTTCCACCCTTTCCTCCTCCCTGGAGGCAGAGGTGGCTGCTCAGCTCCACATCAAGCTGCAAAGGAACACAGGAGGACACGCTGGGCTTCACCATCCTCACACAACCGCTTCCTCCCCTTTGGGGAGAGAAAGGGAAAAAAGCAGATGGAAGCTGCATGTGAGCTGTCAATTGGATCTCACTGCAGATCAGGAACACGGGGAGACAAAACTGAGTCTGCTGGTAGAAGTGCCCCAGAAAGGTGGCTTCTGTACAGTGCAGGAACGAGCCTGCAGCCAAAGTGTCCCCTGCTCGGGGGCTGTGACAGTGCTCCAGGCCACTGCAGCTCCTGGGTCAGGCCTGGCACCTTGCAGGCCTGCTGATGCCAGCAGCAGCTCCTCACCAGGATGGCCTTCCTGCACGGAGCACAAGGCACTGCAGGCAAACCTGCCAAATGAGTGATCAGGCATCAGGGTGGGCTGGATGGCGGATCTCATTCCCTCCCTGCACACCAAACCCCCACACACTTCCTTGAGAAGGGATGACTGCTCTGGGGAGGCTGTTCCCAAAACAGGCTGAGGATCTGCAGGCAAACTCACGCCACCAGGGAAGGAATCCCAGCCTCTCACTCTGTACAAAACAGGACAGGGAGGGGCAGAGGGAACTGAAGGGGTGAGGAAACAACCCCACAACAACCTCAGAGAACCTCAACAGCCTCTTCTGGGCAGAACAACCCCTGACCAACAACACCCACATCCACTCAAAAAAAATGTTAGAACCAAACAGATGTATTTATTTAGCCGCAGAAATCCTGCTTTTAACAGCAAGTTAATATCACACACATCTGGCTAATGCCACAGCTGCCCCCTCTAATTTCCATACCTAAGCAGATCCCTAGAATTTGTCTCCTGCCTGGAAGCTGACCTCAGACCACACAGTCTATATTTAAGATGTCAACTGGAATGAAATGTGCAATTGCCTCTTGCCTTGGGCCCATTCTCCTCCTTGCTGGGTTTGAAACCTTGCAACTCACCATCCCTTGGCAGCAGGTTTGGATGCAGCTCCTTGCACACAGAGACACACAAGCACATGGCATCCTCGTTCCTCACTCACAACCAGACACACTTCTTCAGCTAAATTCATGCCAGCCCAGCCCCCACAGGCTTCAATGAGAAAGTGTCTTCCTTTTGTGCTGGAGTTAGATTTGGCCTTTTGTTTGAAAATACACTTGTTTTTCTCTTATCCTCTTCCCTCTCTGTTCAGTCTAGAATGGTTCACGTTGCCAAGGCACTCGATTTTTCCTACCCTTCCTCCTAAATCTGAGGCATCAGGACTGAGCGTGGCACACTCCCTCCAGCATGCACCAACACATGGCCCCATCACAGATCATTTTAGGGCACAGCAGCTCAGGCTGAGCACCGACAGCTTTCAGGGTACTCACTGTCGGTTCCCTGCAGGTTGTTCTACCTGTGCCAGGGAGCGAGGCTGCCATCACCCCCTCGGATCTTACAGCAAACAACTCCGTGAGTTCCCTTCCTGGCTGGAGCCGTGCTGGTCACAAGATCCCAAACACCTGCTGGGGTGGGGTAGAGCCGCTCCACTGAAGGGAGCTGCTACGCCGAACGCGACAGCTCCTCAGTATAAAAACACAACAATAAGCGAGCCTAAATGAGCCTCCTCAAACTTTTCAGCACCCACTAAAGGTCCTTCAGCGAAGGAAGACCCCTCATCTCCCCGTGTGCCATCACCAAGGCCCCTCACCTACCCCAAATACCACTGACAGCAGCACATTCGCGGCCGGTATTCTTTGTTGCACGGATTTTAAAACCGCAGCGCCGAACCCTCGCTCGGGGTCGGTGCGA